>PVKN010023269.1:0-14854 GCA_004027915.1 Capromys pilorides | reverse complement strand
TTAACAAGGTAAAACCCAAAGCAAGCTGGTTCAGTTGCTCAAATGAGAAGATGATGATTGAGAAACAAAACTTTCCTATGATTTCAAAATTGCTTGATGTTTTACTTAATATACAAATTTATGAATATGATAATAAACAACTACATTTATTTCTATTTTATTTTTGCTAAGCAAAAGCGCTAATCCTTAACACTGATGGCAGCCTCTGGCTCCAAAATACTCTATGGCTAGCTGCAAAACCAGAGTTAGTTCAGTTTAAAAAGGAACGTTCTTTTTCGGAACTTCAAAAACCTTTCACTAATTTTATTTTATTTTTTTAAAATTTTATTTATTTATTTATTTGTTTGCTTGTTGTGTTTGTTTGTTTCTTTATTTATTCATTTTGTGGCTGGCTCAGCCTGCCCTGGTGGTGGCGCTGGCGCGGCATGTGGTGCTGGGGATTGAACTGCAGTCCCCGCAGTTGCCTGAGCCCTCCTAAGCAGGCGCTTTAGACCACTGAACCATCTCGCCGGCCCTTTCACTAATTTTAGTAAGGAAATCTTCCCAGTTGAAAAATTCAAGCAGTGAATCTGAAGAGAGGCACGGTCTGAAACGTACTTTTTCTTCTTATATTTGCTAGGTGTGGGCCAGGCTTTGTGACAAGGTCTCGGGCCCTGGGCCTAGGGAAGACAGCCACAGGGGACACACTCTAGCAGTGTTTGAGAGCAGAGCCACCTGGTGGCCGAAGGGCAAAGAATAATAAAAGGGCTTTTCGTCCCTGCATCACAAGGCTTCCCACCTCTTGAGAGGGTTTATTACTTTTCCAGGGAACCTTTAACTAAAGGAAAGTTGCAGGATCCAACCTGTAGTTACGACCGATGGTTGGTTCCTGGTCAAAGAAAGTCTTCAGTCAATGAATGTGGAAATAAAGGCACAAGTTTTCAGAAGTCAGAATAATAACAATCTGAGTTTACGCGAGTCAGAAGGAGTCTTTGAAAACCCTTTATCCTCTGATCAGAAGGCAACGTGGGTACATCTGTACATAAAAAGCCCTAAGACCATGTCAGGGGCCATGGAACATGACCTTTTCTCTAAAGCAAAGCACCCTCTAACAAAAGGCTGGCATTCCCTAGTTCCTCTTCCCTAACACCTCTTTTAGCAAAAAGTGCTCAAAACATCCGGGGGTTAGGATAAGAACATTCAATAGGTTAGGTTGCCTAGCAACAAAACAATTAGCATTACCCTGTGGACCTCCCCATTACCCCCTGCCCCCCACATCCTGCCCTGTGTGGATATAAGCCCTATCCAAAAAATAAAGTTTCGCAGCTTGATCAGACTCTTGTCTTGCTGCCTTCCTTCGTGTCTCCTGTCCCTTCATTCCCCTCCCTAGGTGGTCTGCACTCGTTGAAGCCCTGCGGGTCGGGGCAAGACCAGAACTCAGACATGAAAGCAGTTATCCAACCCCCTGGAAGAGAGAAGAAAGAGGTACTTGTGCTCCAAGAGGCCCTTTGGCCCAAGATCTAGAATCAGCCAGTGGGTGCCCAAAGCCCCTTCCCTGTTTGGGTGGCACCAGGGATCACACGCTGGTGCTGCATAGGGCATGGGCGTCTACGGAGGCTAGAGTCCGAGAGCCCACCAACTGCTGCCAACCACTGTCCTTGCGCTGAAACTCACTGCCCCAGTACCACCTCCAGCTGTTGAGCACATGCTGTGATGTCAACTCTGATAGTCCTTACACGACAGCAGATTATACAGGAAGGACCTTTACACAAGGAGCATCAACAACAGAAAGAACTGTGAGACAAGACACAGAATATTACTCACCTGGGCAACAGGAGTCTGTGTACAGGTATTCTAAAAAGGACAAGAAAGTCTCCTTGGAAACGCCGTAAACTGGAATCAGGACACTCTTTGCTTCCATGTAATTACCATTAAACATGGCCGCCATCACCTCACAGCGGGCCACCAGGATGGCCCTGTGGGCCGGTACTGTTGTACCTGAAGGCACAGAAGGGAAACAAAGGCAATTAATGTAGCCTCGCAGAGTGATGATGCTGACGGTCCCCTAGAGTGGTACTGCAGTAGGCACAGCTCAGCTGATAGGAAGAAACTAGTTCTTAGGGGGTGACCAGAGATTCCTCAGTTCTAAGTTGAACAACAGAGTTCAGAAGCTGACTCTGAATCTAACAAATTGCAAATCAGGCAGCCATGTGTTTTTAACTTACATTTTTTGAAGGAGAAACACTGACATTGTACATTTTGGTTTATGTTTTTATAATGAAACACCTTTCCTTTCTAACTGGCTGCCAATGCCACCACTGCTTCCCATATTCCTCCAAAGAACAGTCTTGGCCAGGTGGTCCACATCTACGATGCTCCTCAAAGCTCTGTTGTCACTGGCAGGGTGTTAGGAAGCTGACTGGAATATGAGGTGCGGAGCTGACTTGTTAGAGGCAGTCTGGTCAGAAACTGTGGGCTACGGTGGCGCAGCCAAGGAGGTGCACCCCTCCTCGCTCCTGCCCTGGTTCCTTTTCTTTCTGGCTGTCCTGATGTGAGCAGCTTTTCACTGCCCAGAACTTTCCACCGTGACCTCCTGCCTTGGAGCTAGCTGAGCAGGCACCAGGAACAAGAGCCGAAAACAAGCTGTTATGGTTTGTGTCTAGGTGCCTCCCCAAAGCCTCATGCAGTCATGGGGTTGCTTCTGGAATTTGTGATTATTGTGCAAATGGGTGCTGCTCCTCCCCTGGGGCACTGATTTGCATTTCAATGTAAGGTAGAAAGAGAAGTTAGCTGCTCGAGCTGCAGCTAGCTCTCTTCCTGCTCTCGCTCTTCTCAGCCACCACAGAAAGGTTGCTGCCTGCCTTGGAGCCAGCTGGATATGGACTGACACCTCCAGCAACTGTGAGCTAAATAAACCTTTCCTTCCCTCACTTTGAGTGTCGGGTGTTTGTTTCAGCAATGAGAGAAGAGTAACTAAGACACAAGCCTTCTGTCTTTTAAGGTGTGGGTGTCACCTGTTGAGCCCCAAGAAGGAGAAAGTGACCGAAACACCAGAAACAGGAAATTGTACGGAGCAAAGAGCCAGCAACCCATGCCTCACCTCACAACATAAATGGTGAGAGAGCTCACCGGTGCTGAGGAGGGGCCTCTCACATCTGAGGAGAAAGTGGAAGCAGGATCAAAGGGAACATACATCCCTGCACTCTGGAGGCTGAGGCAGGAAGAGCCCGGTAAATCCGAGTCCAACCTAGACAACACAGCAAGCTTGTGTCTCAAAAAACAAAACAAAATACCAGAGTGGGAGCTGGGGGACTGCACACCCCAGCCATCTTCCTGGGAGCCTCTCCTGCAGCCAACAGCAGAGCAACTGCGACCAGGTCCTCTTCCATCCGCTCCACTCCCCTCTGCTCCCAATTTGGGTCTTGGCTGGGGAAGGCTACAAAACGCCCCACAGCAGCTACCACACACTCTCAGGGCAGGGAACCAGCTGGTCCTTCCTGACCCAGCCTTCCCGACCATGTGGGGTGTGCAGGGTGCCAACGCGAGGCTGGGAGGGGACAGAACGGGAGAAAGCTCCTACGCTGAGGAGCAGTGCCCGCCTTTCTCTTGAAGTCACAGGTGACATGCGCTGTGTGCTTGGTGTCAATGGGTCCTGTGCTAATTATAAGCCACAAAGTCACACTCAGTTCCTTGGGAGGCTGTTCTCCGACTGCGCCCACACCGACAGCCCTGCAGAGCCGACCCTCCCAGCTGGCAGGAGGGGCCCTCACTGCGGGGCACGGGCTCCCTGAACAGTAGTCACACTTCCGACTCTGACTCCCAATTTCAGGATCATCCATCTCATTACTACTGAAGGCAGTCACTGTTCCAGGGGCCGTAGGGGACACAGGGACAAAACACCAGAGCCTGCCTTAGTGGAATTGTTACATTCTCTCTAAAACCTCGCACACACGCGCACACACACGATACTCATTGGGAAACAGACCCGAGATTACACCTGCATGGGGATTGAGGGGTTTGAAAACATCACAAACTTCAATCAAGGATACTTGGGTGACAAAAACGAAAAAAGGCCAGAACGTCTGAGTGCTGGAGCTTGACTGTGATGTACGGCATAATAATACCTCCTTGGCTACTGTGAGGGTATCCAATGCTGGCCTGTGCTAACTGTAAGCCACAAATTCACACTCGAGTGGGGAGAAGAGGCCCCCCCCAGGACAGCCTGGATGCATCTGACTGTATCTGACAGACACCCGGCACCTTGCCCCGCACCGGGAAGCAGGCCTCGCACTCCCCAGCCAGAGGAAAGCCGGGACTCTGCTCGCCTCAGCACACGGCCTTCAGCCTTCGGTTCGCTACTTCTGTTTCGCCCCATGAAAAGCCTGCCCTGAGCCGTCATCCAGGCCCTGAAGTGGTTCACCCCTGCCCTATCTGCAGGTTCTGGGGCCTGCTCAGCGGAAGTCCAGTGTGCCCTGAAACAAGGCAGCCACAGCAGGGCCGCCTCCCCCACCCTCCCCTTCCTGGGAAGTCAAGCAGAAAAGAGCCCTTGGCCTCCCTAGCACTCTTTCAGAAGACAGACACTGTCCTTCCAACTTTCTAAAACTGACCTTTCTAAAGAATTAATTCTATTTATTTAGTCTGTCTTTTTGAGACAGGGTCTTACTATGCAGTTCATGCTGGCCTTGAGCTCACTTTTTGTAGCCCAGGTTGGTCTCAAACTCGCATCAATCCTCCTGCCTCAGCCTCCCAAGTGCTGGGATTACAGGTGTGCACCACCACGGCCCGGCTTAAAAAATAAATTTTAAAAACACAGAAATACTTGTTTTACTTATGAATCTTATTTCTTCTCAACAAGGAGTGTAGTCTTTTTTGTTGGAATGCGGAGCTTCTTAGATGACTGCTACAGAATTGTCTCCTGGATTTCTTTTACAGGGACAGACCATATCCAGCACTTTCTGTAACTAACCCCTTTCACCAACAGAGATTTTCCCCCTGAAAGCTAATGCAGAAATTCTGTAACCACCAGGGCCTACCTCACAGATGTGACTTATCCCACCTATAATGAATAATTTATGGAAGCGGCTTTAGAGTCTGGAGTTTTATTTCTGCATTTCATACATCAAGACGTAATCATATTATGAGTTGAGTCAGAGTCCATTTTTAGTTTCTCTTACGTGGTAAGAGGATTACAGAAAGTATGTAACTTCTTACTAGCTTTTCCCTCTCCATTTTTTTTTTTTTCCCCTGATATACATTTCAGGGTCACTCAGACATGTCCCAGGGCCACAATGCCTCTGGAAAGAAGGTACTTTGAATGTTGTTCGCCTTGGCAAGTGACCAAAGTCTAAAGTTAAATGAACCTTTCTGGGGAAAGACGTTTAAAAGTAAAGGACTATGCTACCCGCTGTACATTTCTACCGTAACATTAGAATGATATCTTCTTTCTAACAGCCCCTCTAAAATTCTACTTAATTTATTTGGAAGCAGCCAGCCCTGCCCCTTCTTGCTTAGGCGAAAGCATCTCACAACTCAGTTTTAAGCTTACGCTTTTAGTGTACTAACGTGGCAGAACTATCTATGTGATCAATCAGCCACGGCCATTACCACAGCTCGTCTTTATTAAAATTAGATCTGCAGTACTTTCCCCCGGAGATAAATGCAGCTTTCAGTGGCCTGGTGGTAACAGTGCTGAGGGCTCGCTGTGAGAAATAAATGTACCAACACCTGTGGGCACCTGGGCTGGGCCCGGCCTGACCCACACTCGCAGCTCATTTTGCTCAGACAGAAGGCAGGAACAAAATAACAAGTAGTAATAAATTTTAAAGGAGGTGTTTTCAGATAAAAAACAAAACAAAACAAAAAACCTGGAATCTTAAATACACAAACAAAAAATACATCTGAACGATCACCCCCTCTTTTGCTGTTACCCCCAAGTTAATGAAGTACACAGGAAGGAGAGAGGGGAATACTACGAAGAATGTAAATTATATGTATATATATATAATACTACATTTCTCCGTATTTTGTTGACTTCTGGTGGTGTGAACCTGTCTTGCAAGTAGAATAAGTGCTTGCCTGGCAAACGCAGGGTCCTGAGTTCAATCCCCAGTACTGCAAAAACACCCAAATCTGTCCTGCAATAGGCAACTGTCCTTCCTTCACCTTAGGGAGTCAAGCCTGAAACAGAAAGTAAGGAATGCAAGAAGAAATAAAAATACGTAAGGGTCTTAATGAACTTGACCAGTACCTTGTATCTCGAAGACAACATCAGCAAGCATGGGTTTATTTAGGAAAAACTTGAGGGACGTGCTATAAAACCACAGAGGTTTTCGGGCTTGGTAAGTCTTGCAGTTCCTTAGGCAGTTAATCTATAAGGGAAAAAAAGCACAGACACAAGCAGCAGTTGTGTAGTCTGCTTTGATATGGGCTGGTGTGAGAACCCAGGCGACTAGACATCTTGGAAGAAATAAGAGTCCTCCTGGATGAGGACTGTGGTGACAGCCTTCCAGAGACTAAGCCCCCGGCCCCACAGAGCAGCCCTCGCCCCCTGACACTCGCAGCAGCAAGCATGGGAACCAGCCACGAGGACACGAGCTGCGAGCCAGCGAGCTGCAGGCCCTGGAGCCTGCCAACAAGTCTGACTTGGGTATCTAGTAAAACGGGCTTCTGTGTAACTTCTGGTTCCTTTCTGGGGGCAGCTGGGATTGAAACCAGGGCTTCTGCACTGAGCTACCTTCCCTAGCCCCTTTTTATTTTATTTTCTATTTGGGGACAGGGTCTTGTTAAATTTTACAAGCTGTGTGGGCCTGAACGTGAGATCTTCCTGCCTCGACCTCTCAGAGGGCCAGGCTCGCAAATGTGTGACCTCACCAGGCTATCCTATCAGATTTGTCATTCAGAAAGCATATAGGCAAAAGATGAATATCTAATTAAGAAAAATACATTCTCCCTGTATCGCACACGTCCTCGTACCACCCAGGGTCTCTCCACTGTCCCCTAAAGGAATGAACATGAGCGGAAAGCCTGAGCGTGATGCCAAGTTGGCCCGGCTCCAGCTCGCCTGCCGATCTTATCTTCCAAGCAGGCTTCCGACCCACAGCAGCGCCACTGACACCCAGGGAAAGCCGCCCGGTCTCTGGAAACACCTCTCTCTTCCTGTCTCGTCCTGCCTGCTTGCTCTACCTGGCAGCCTCAGGGACACAGCCCTGTCCCACTCGGGTGGAGCTGCCCTGCTTCTCCTGCCTGTGGCTTTCCTCTCTGGACAGCCCTCCATCCAGCTCTAGGAGGTGAAGGCAGCCTTCCTTTTCCTGCCCTCCATCCACTTCTTTTCTTTATTTTGCCTCAATTTATTTACACGGAATAACAGAAAAAAGCCTGAGCAACACCTGCAAGGAGAGCTGCCCAAAACAGAGAGCAGCAGTAAGTCATTCGGGGCGGCATTCGGTTCACCAGGACGTGACCTCACGCGGGAGTATGCGCCCCTCATTCTGCAATCACTCTTACTCATTCCTGATGGCTCCAACCCTTTTTCCTGGCTGAATCTCCAAGCCCCAGTTCTGGTCAGATCTCTGATGGGGAGAACAGAAAACCTGATCTTTAAGAAACAATCAGACAAGTAACTGCAGCAGTAAGATTTTTTTTTTTTTTGTATTTTAGAGAAGGGTCTACAGGGTGTTCAAGGTCTCACTACTAGATCAGACTCATAGTGATCCACCTGTTTACAGCCTACCAAGAGCAGGGATTACAGGTGCTTGCCATCATGCCCAGTCTCAGCTGATGTCTCAGTGTGTCCCAGGGGCAGGGCTGGCACCCCCAGCCCTTATGACTACTTGCAGGCGCTTTAATTGGCTGAGCTATTTGGCTGGCCCTGTAGCAATAAGAATTAGTGACACCTGCTCTCCACTCTCCATTAATGTACGACAATGGGAATTTTTAAACATCTCAGGGGTTGGATGATTCTATTTCTCCCCACAAAGGAGAAGAAAACCACTCCAGAGTGGTTATCTGTGAGCGAGATCTGGGTCCTACAAAATCTGTTCTTGGAGCCTACACACAGTGTCACAACACATACTACAGAGCTGTGGGACAGCACACGAGGGACCTTTGTCCGTGAAGAAGAGTCATAGCCCCGACGCCACAGAACCGGAAAGCTGCCAGGCACTTGAGCAGCCACCCAGTGCATCCTTTATTCACTGAAAGCCCCAACCTGCTCAAAGCCACGGAGATGGCACACTCACAGTAGGTCCACACTTTCTGAGTCCCCCATTCAGCGTGGCTTTTGGTGACATGCTCAGCAGAATGGGACAGGACAGAACCCAGACAAGCCCAGCACAAGGGGTGGAAGAACTCTTTCCTCCCCCTGTACGAGAGGGCCATTCAGTTCAGTATTATGAAATCCTGTGGGGGGCCCCGGGTTTCCCGGGGGGCCATCCATTTCCTTTTCTGTACTCAAAAAATCACGTACAGACTCGGACCCGAGCAAGGCCCGGCTTTAGAACAAAAGTGAAACTTCTGCCCTTTCCATTCATAGAAATGCTACGAATGAGTATAATATGAGTTTTATGTAGACGTATACTTAGGAATGTATATGTGTATGCGCCTGTAAACAGAGAGTGAGGAGAGAACAGGACCTCCCTACATGGAGTCCTCTGTCTCCTCCGCAAATCTGAGAGAAATAAGGAAGGACAGACATTTGGTGACAACACAGACGTCCACGACATGTGCGGTTGCTAAGTGAGCCAACCAGACTGCTGTGACAACCAGGTCGTAGGTTTCTGTGCAGTTTCTGCAGGACTCTTCAGCTCAAGTGGGTGGCGAGGGGGCTTCTGTCCTGCTAGGCATCTGGGAAACCGGAGGGCTTTCGCATGCTCACTTAGTTACTGAGGCAAAAGCAAGATCTGGGCCCTGCGTTCCATGATACTTTGTTTAAAAGGTTAAGACTAGTTGGGAACTATCACTAAATTTGAATTCAGTACAGTTTATTTTTTTTTAAAGTATTAACTGGAAAAATGTAGTTACCCAGGCTGTATGACAAAGTCATCTGCATTAAAAAAATGGACGGAATTTGCTTTTCTATATATTTAATGCAAACCCACTGTATGCCCCTTATCTTTTTTATTATGGTTAGTGTGTTGATCACAATCTGAAATAAGAGCATGCTGGCTAAATTTTGTAACACACTTTGTCTTAAAATTTAACAAATCCACCTCTAAAGACCCCACAGACTCTACAGTCCAAGTTACTGGAGTTTTAATGCGCATTTTATGGCTCTATAAAAGGGATAATCTTGACTCTCATTTAAATTTTGAGTCTATGGTTGAGAGAATACTTAACTCCCCACCTGGGGAAATATATTTCTCAGGATTCTTGCACTGTTCCTGAAACTACTTGGGCTTTAATTGGGGGGGAGGAGGGGGGAGTGGGGGCTGGGGCCGCAGCCTCTCCCAGAAGCGTAACTCGAACTGCTAAGCTGGCAGCTCTTCATGCCTGACATGGACCTGTGTACTCCAGAACGAAGTTGGGATGTTCCACAAGATGGAATTCCCAGTCAAGCTCATTGAAGACAAGACTCATGCAGCTTTAATGATTATATAAATTAAAATCTAAGTGACCAATAACAGGTGTTTCTATTTAAAATATGGAACTGGGAAAATATAATCGGAGGAAAAAATAAACATGTATTTTTAACTCTTCTAAAGATTAAATGGTCTCATCACAGTATATTAGCTATTAATGCAAGAGTCAAACAAATTAATTTACCTTTCCTGGAGTCTTTAATATGCATTTAACTTTCTCAATGACATTAGAAACATCTCCAGAATCTTTCACCTTCTTCCTGATAGCATCTTCCAACTCTTCCCACTGAAAAGCACCTGTAACGAATTAGCACAGGTTAATGCAGCCACAGCAGGGGATAGGAAAGCTAAACCTCTTACTAGATTTCAAAATCCTCTTTCCTAGGTACAGCAGCTTCTCTCAACTTTTCTTTACCCAACATATGTCATTATATTTAAAGGATACAGGGCCGGCAAGACAGCTGAGCAGACTAAGCGCCTGCTCAGGCAAGCGCAGGGACTGGGTTCGAGTCAATCCCTGGCACCACATGCTGCGCCAGCCCTGCCCCGGCTCACGCTTGTAATCCCAGCCCTGAGGGAATGAGGCAGGAGAATCACTGTATGTTCAAGGTTATAAAATGAGTGCAAGCCTAGCCAGAATTGTATAGCGAGACCCTGTCTAGGATGTTTGAAAACAGCATGCTACAGAATAATTCCAAGAGCAAAGAATGCAATGCAAAGTGAACACGAAAGGTCACTGCAACATGTTCTATTCATTAATTCTGGCAGCGTTTAAGTCTGTGGTAGGAAACTCCACGGGTCATCTGTGACAGGAAGAACTCAAAGCTACATTCGCAAGAGGCTTACAAATATTTCAATTTCTAACTATCTGAGAACATGTGACTCAGGAATTTGGAAGCACAGACTGCGTCAAGTATCATAGGAATGTTAACAATTGTATCCACAGAAGGATTATTCCCAGAAAACCAGGAAAATGCGGGTCTCACTTTGCCAGCAGCCCTCCTTCCTGGAGCACAAGACCTTAAATACTTACACAGTATACTGTGTTCCTGGCTTATCCAGTGGAAAATTCATATAGATATCACCAGATGGACACAGCTGGATGGCGACTATTCATTCAAAACTTTGATCAGGAAAATAAACTGAAGGTGTAAAACATTAACCAGACTATTAAACAAGTCCCTCTTAAATAAAAGACTAAATGTCCACAGTGATGGAATATATTTAAAAATTTGGAACCCCTAAAAATACAAGAAAGTATGTCACTTAAAAAGAAATGAGATGCTCTGTGTCATTTAGATCTTTTTTTAGAAGGGGAATGGGGAAAATTGCAGGAGACAGGGTTATTGAGATCTTTAAGCTCCTGTTTGCTTGAGGCAAACACGTCCCCGCCGGGCCATGGGCACGGGCGTCTACCCAGCCCTCCTTAGCACCAGCCACCACACTTTCGCCAGAAAAGTAGGAGCAGCAAAGTCTCCTGAAAAAGTTTGAAAAGCTTTCAAGGTTTTAAAATGTTCCAGAGGAAAAGAAGTGTTGGAGATTCTAAGAATGTAGACTTAAATTTCCTGTTCAATTTGGTTAAAAAAAAAAAAGACTTTTTTTAAAAACAGTAACTTCCACAAGAAAAGACTAGAGGGGAAAAATAAAATCTCCTAATGTTCAGACATTTTCTTTCTATTGTGGGTTTTAATAGTGATTTTTCTGCTTGCCTCTCTTAATGAATTTTATCAATTTTTCAAGTTTTTCTTTACCATGGAAACACAATTTTAGTATCTCTTGAAGTGGAATGAAATACAACTTTTGCTGCAGTGAGAGGTTATTTTCTGTGAATGAAGAGCCATGCCAAGGCACCTGCAGAATTAATTATCCTTCCTTCTCCCCCGGCAGCATCAGGGTCTCAACAGCCCTCGGGCTGGCCCTGCACCTGTCGCATGGTGCCACCTCTAGCTTTGGTTGTCACGGCGACAACAGCACAGAGGCAAAGGCTCTGTGTAGGGAGGGGAGGGAGGGTGCCCTGGGCAGCTGTGGAGCTTGGAGGCTCTCCACACACCCTGCACACCGTCTCCACCCTGTTTCCTAATAAACCCTGCCCCTGACTCAGCTGAGCATCCGCCTTGCGTTCTGCCGGACCCCACAGGACCCCACCGTGAACGGTGCAGCATTCAGCCGGCCTGTGGCTCATGCCCAACTGACTCTGGCCCTACGTGGCAACAGTGCTCCTCTCCTCAGCCTTCACATAAAATTCCAAGCCCCAGCTTGCAGGCTATGGGGATCGGATCCCCGCTTCTTCCCAGAGGATCAATCATTGAACTGTGAGATTACTCAAAGCCAAGACTCACAGACCCCCGCCCAGGCTGCCTACGGAGTCCGAATCTGCCATGAGCAAGGTCATCAGCGAGCTGCTGGACTCATGGTCTGAACGCACTGGTCTGGGCTATGATGAGGGGCAGGTCATACATATTCCCACATATGCAAATTCCCACATATGTATTTATATAGGAAAAAAATGTATATTTTAGTACCCATATAAGTTTTCACGCTACAAGTGTACTTTTCAAAACCATAATTCATGTTTGACTAATCTTACATATCTATATCAATCTAAACAGATTTGATGATGAAAATATGTAATACAACCATTGTTAAATTTTCTTGTTTTGAAAATCCTGTACTATATGTACTCTTGCTTGTTACTGTTTTCCTATCTTTGTTTCTGCTAATTTTACTCTGTAAAATAAAAAAATAAATTAAAAAAAAAAACCCATAATTCAGTTTTCTTTTTTTGCCAGCTCGGCCTGCCCTGAGGGCAAGGCCGGCGTGGCACGTGGTGCCAGGGACTGAATTGCAGTCCCCTGAAGCTGCCTAAGCAGGTGCTTTAGACTGCTGAGCTATCTCACCAGCCCCACAATTCGATTTTAACTAATAAAATTGTGTAACCACAACCCAAATGAAAAAGCTCAATATGAAGTAGAATTTCTAGTCAATTTAACTTCAATGAAAATCTTGCAATTTCACATGAAAGAGTTAGTAATAGTTTTGGAACCAACCATTCTGATGAAAATTATCCAAATACGTTATTCCTAGTGGGAAAAGAATATTGAGAGGGAGAGCGTTCAGAAAACTTCTACTTAGACAAATTACTCCCCAGATTATTTTATATCCATTCTTTTCCATTCTTCTACCTGACACTTAGATGTGAGATCACCAATTCATCTGCTATTATGGCTCAGATGAAACTCTATTAGTTAGAATATAACTGAGTTTCAAAAGGACAAAGAGAAAACAATTGATAAACTGAATCTTACAAAGATAAGGACACAGTAGGAGAAAAAAAAAGGCTTAAAGTCACCACAGCCATATTTGGCCAGATCTTAACTGAATGCATTGACCTCCAGGTTCCAACTGAATGCAATTTCCCCCCAAAATTCAGTGTCAGGCTAGGGAATGGATGGCTATGTTTTAAGATGTAGACATTTAAATTCATATGCACTTGCAAAATTTTCCTTAAATAGACAACAAACTTTCTTATCTTGGAGTTTTAAAAAATGAAGCACGAATATACCTTCTTAGCAGGATGGTGCAGGTGCCCTTCTTTTGGGACCTGCCTATCTTCATCCACGCCTCTTCCTACACTTCCTGCACTTGCTTTTCTACCAGTAGGTTTCCAACCAAAGCAAGTACAGGAAGTGTAGGAAGAGGCGTTCAACATCACAGTCGCTATGATATTACAAATGAAAGCTACAATGCAACGGTCACCTAAAACCCATGAAGGTGGCAGCCATCAAAAATCAGAAAATGCAAGTGTGGGTGAAGACAGGCACAAACTGGGACTTTGTACACGTAACTCGGCAGCCATGTAAAATGGGAACGCCTCTGTGGAAAGGATATGGGAGTTCATCAAAAAATTAAAAATTCAGTGCAAGCCTATAATCCCAGCACTTGGGAGGCTGAGGCAGGAGGATCGGTGTGAGTTCGAGACTAACCTGGGCTATAACAGTACGCTCAAGGCCAGCCTGTACTGCATAGCGAGACCCTGTCTCAAAAAGACAAAAAAAAAAAAAAATTAAAAATTCAGGGTCAAGACTACAGTTCAGTGACACAGTATCTGCCTGGCAAGCACAAGGTCCTGAGTTCGATTTCTAGTACAAAAAAAATTTAAGACTCATTTGCCATATGACCTACAAATTCTTCTGGACATACAGGAAAAGAAATGAAAGCAAGTCCAAGAGAAATGCACCTATACCCATACCCAGACCATAGTGGAATGACTCATAGTAGTTGAAACACTGGACACAACCAGACGTCCATAATGGATGAATGGCCACCTCGGGAATGCATGCTACTCAGCCTCAAGAAGGAGCTGAGTGTGGCACACAGCTGTGACACGCAAAATGAGTCAAAAATGCTGCATGACTGCATTTCTATGAGGCACTTGAGAGGAGCTGATCACAGTAATCCCAACCCTCTGGGGGCTGAGGACAGCCCACGTTCAAGGCCAGCCCTGCGGCTCAGAGTAACCGGCAGGGCCCCGCCTCAAGCAAAGGGGCCGGGTTCACTCCTCATCCCCTAAGGGAAGCCCAAACACAGATCTCCAGCAGAAGGGTGGGTGCTGGGGGCTGCAGGCAGGGTTTTGTTCACACACTACAGAAAGTCACTGGTGCCATTCCATGTACAAGCGTTGTACAAAGCCATGCACCTATTTAGCACAACTGAGCGTACAGTTAAGAATGGCTGAGAAGGTTATGCTTGCGCGTATTGTGCCGCCACTTACAGATTCACTTAAAAAAATAAAAAAAGACGAATGAACCTGTACAGAAGACGGCCGCGAGTACTCGTGCCGAGGGTGTCAGTGAGCGTGCAAGGAGCTACCTGAGTAAATGAAGCGCAGGATGTGGGACAAGCAGGAGCAGAAGAGCGCGTCCTTGACGACCACGCGCAGGGGCGGGTTCCCTGGGGAGGCGCGGCTGGCGCCGGGGGAGTCCCGGTTCACGGCAAAGAGGTCCTGGGCGGCCTGGATGATGCTCGGGTCCTGCACGTCTGCGGCGCTCTTCACGCTGAACAGCAGCATGAACACGTGGCTGACGGCGCAGAGCACGATCTTGTGCGCCTGCGCCACCTCCTGCAGGTCGGGGTGGTAGAACACCACGTCCACGCACTGGCAGCAGAACAGCAAGTTGTTCAGGTCCGAGTTGTAATGCGAGGCTTCAGCCTTTAGGACAGGCATCTTCTCTGTTGTGAAAAAAAATTTTCCCAAGAATCATAGACATCATAGGACAGTGAGTCATATGTGCCCATGTTTA
>PVKN010023268.1:0-14857 GCA_004027915.1 Capromys pilorides | reverse complement strand
TATTTGGTATAGGGTTTCACTACACAGCTTGAACTCCTAGTGATCATCCTGTTTCCAGCCTTCCTAGCACTGAGATTACAGGCATGCGCCGCCATGCCTGGTCTTGGGAGCTGGCTCAATGTACCTGAGGGCGGGGCTGGTGCGGCATTTGGTGCTGGGGATTAAAACGCGCTCCCTGTGCTTGCCTAAGCTGGCGCTTAGTCCACTGAGCTATCTTGCTAGCCCTCTTTTTTGGTGGGGTGGAGACTGACCTATTTTCTGTGGCAACTAAACCCCATCTTCTCTTGGCATATTTCTACTTCCCTAGGTCTTTTGGGTGCTGGCGTTTCTGTCTCGAAAGAAGCGTTCCCGTCAGTGAGCCCCTGCTGAGCAGGCGTCTCGGGCTCACGCTTCAGTGGCCTTGCCACGCAAATGATGAGACAGGAGGAGGATTGCCCGGGACATTTGACTGGACCCTGTAACTAAGAACTGTATTTTGCGTACAAAATTTTCTCCAAAATATTCTTACATTTTCCCACCACTGGGCCTTTGAACATACCATTCCCAGTCTCTGAGGCACCTCACCTTGTGGGGGTCTATTGAGCACCCACTGACTGTGCATTCCTGAGGACACAGAAATAAGTTAGATAAATTAGACGCGTGTCTTTATGCTAAAGAAGACCGGCCCGGGGAGCATAGCAGTAACCATTACAGTAATGACAATAGTAACAGTGGCGGTAACCTTTGGGAGCACTGACTCTGTGCCAGGCATTGATGGAACCATGACATTTAAACTTTCACAACAGTCCCCCAGGTTGTCGTTGTCATTGTTCTCATTTTATGAAAGAGGAAACAGGATCTGAGAGGTCAGGTCACTTGCTAACCTGGCAGGTGGCAGGGTTGGAACAACAGTTCAAGATTCTCAGGCTCCAAAGCCATGTTTTTGGTTACGGCATTGTCCTGCTACAACCCACGAAGTCTTCTGCTCCGTAGGAAGGACAGTTACTGTCTAACTCAACCTGGGTAGCCCCCCACGGAAGGCAAAGCGGTAAGACGCTGCTGTAGCCCACAGCATGCAGGCCACAGCGACCAGGCAGAGCTGTGGCACATGTGACGCACGCTGACCCCCAGCGGCATCTTTTACCCAGGATTCTTCCCATCCACTGTCTTCATGGACAGGGGCATTTCCCAAGATTCACAGCATAGGACCGTGTGCCTAGGGCTGGCCAGAGGCTTCCGGGAAGACTCTGAGAAGTGAACGTCTGACTTGGGGTTCTTGCCCTGCATTCTCTGGCCAGAGGTAGGGTGTGTTCCTGATATTGTGCCCACATCGGACCCATAAGTCATCCTATGGCTTCCAGGCTCCCAGTGTCCTGCTTTGGCTCTGCTGTCTAGTAAACCAAAGACAGTAATTCATGAATAATCTGGGGGTAATGTTGGGCAACAGCCCTGGTGGATGGGCTGGAGGCTGACTCACTCTGAAGGCCTTGAATCAGACCCTTGGCATTTCCTTTGGTTGGACGAGGCCGGATTCCCTGGAACACCTGCCTCTGAGGCTGAACTGGAGATGTGCGCCCTGGTCACCAGGGGATGGGACCCGAGACCTGGTGATGGGACCTAAGGCCAAAGGGGGAGAAGCTCGGTGCAGGAGATTGGGTGGGAGCTGTGACTTCAGGAAGGGCTGGTAGGATGAAGGCGAAAGGAGGCCTGTCCAGGGGAGAGGGCGTGGCTGTCCCATCCACAGAAACAAGTAAGCACACGTCCTCCTAAAGCCCAGGAAGCACAGAGGAAGAGGCATACAATAGGATTGTTGAGCAAGGTTAGATTTCTCCCAACCCTTCTTCTCTTGAGTGGAACAGAGGAAGAGGAAACTCAGGAGAAGGGTCTCTCGCTATGTACGGCTTCAGGAGACGCCTAGCTCCGTTCTCCAGCACATTTGCCTTAGAAGTGACCCAGAAGATGGGTGTTAAGTAGCATGAAATCCCAGCCTTCTAGGAGGCTGAGACAGGAGGATCATAACTTCAGCTTCATCCTGGGCAATTTAGCAACCGTGTGAGAGCCTGTCTAGTATGAAAAGTAAAAGTGGGCTGGGGATATAGCGCAGTGGAGAAGTCCTGGGTTCAATCCTTGGTATGGAAGAGTGTGTGTGTGTGTGTGTGTGTGTGTGTGTGTATGAGATCTGACCAGGCTGACTGCCCTGTCAGCCAGGCCTTTTTTGTGACCTCAGGGCACTCAGGACTCCTGAAAAACAGCCAGGGTGACGCCCCCGTAAGCCCTCAAGGGCAGCATTGTCTTTTCTCTTTCCCTCTCCCTCTACAACCTCACAGCATCCTCAGCTTGGGGGCCTGAGAGAGTGTGGAGAACTGCAAAGGCAGCAGGGTCAGAAGATGCCCGAAAAGATAAGAGAGACTGAGACTGAGGAGGGACCTTTGAAAGATGGCAGCTCCGGGTGGGAGGCCCTGAGGACTCCCCCTGGGTTCCTCACCTCAGGGTCCAGCTGCTGCTACCTTTTGGCTGGTCCTAGGGGGGTAGTGATGAGTGATTCTTGCCCCAAGGACTTTGGAGGAAGAGCCGGTCCTGCTTAGGGGCTGGGGTGAGCAGAGGCAGCGTGTGAGTGTGTGCAGCGAAGGAGCTAGGGGTGTGGATGGGGGGTCCTGGGGCACTGCAGGGAATACTTGGCTTGTTCTGTCTCCTGCCTGGGGGCTTCTGGCACCGTCCTCAGCCTTCTTCAAGTTGGTTCTTTTGGTTTTTGTTTTCTTTTTGCTGTCAAATTGTTGTAGGCAGCTGAGTTAAATAGAAATATTATAGGCAGTCAGACAGGGCCAGGCCCTCAAGGGCGACATGGAAGACAGGGTGACTTTCTAACTAGAGAGAGACACTCCTCCGCTGTGGGCCATATCTTAAGACAAGAGTAAACAGAAGCAACTACACATTTCCTTAAGGGTGGGCATCAGGGATTGATATGCTAAATAAGCATCAATCACCTGGAAAGAGTCAGGAGCCCAAGCTCAATAGGTGACACTCTTGCCCGCTTGCTATGTGACGTGCCTTCCCATTGAATCCCGATTTTAATCCATTTTACCTGAGCAGTGGTGCTTGTGATCTCATTGTTTGACCATAGTCTTTCTCCCATCTTACACCCACCTAAGTGAGTTCCCACGTCTTCTCTATAAAATCCCTGGAGAAGACAACTTCCTGGGCAACCCACTCGGGTCCCCTTCTGTCCCTCTTCCCAGACAGAAGCTTTCTTTCTCTTAATAAATCTGTTCTGCTCATAACCTCTGTTTGTTCCTAAAATTCATTCATTGGTTTTAGAGAACACGAACTCTTCAGGTTGGGGGATCATTTTCCCCTGCATCAAAATGATCCTTCTTGAAATATTTCCCTTTGTAGTTTGTGAGAGTAGCCAGGCACCCCACCACACCAGGGTCAGTGCCATCTATAAATTCATGTAGGTGGTGCCACCATGGGTCCCGAAACCCATGGGCGGGACAGAGCCTGGGACCCCTCACGGTTCCAGGGAGCTCTCTGGCTAAAGATACTTACTGGGTCAAGTTGACAGTCTCCTCACAAGTGATGCAGAGCCATGGGTTTTGATTCTGCTTAACGTCTACTTGTTTCCATTCCGGGGCACCTTCTCCAGGACTTTGGGGACCACTGCCCTGGATGGTAGCACCTCACTGAAGCTGTTCTGAATGTGATCCTCATGCCATTGTGGTCACTGCATAGCTTGGTAATGTCACTACTACCAACTTCTTTGGGAGACAGAGCCAGGCCTGTCTTGGGGCCCAGGGCAGGCATGGCACCAACATCCTCCCTCACTGATGAGTCTCAAGAATACAGCTTTAAGGTGTCAAACTCGGGTGACATGGCAGGGGCGACGGATTCCTTGCCCTGCTGCCCCCCCTCCCCCCAGGCTCCTCTCTCAGCACCTAAGTGTGCAGCCCTAGCTACTGGACAGCTCATCTGCCTGAGCCGTGGGCCTCTGAGCCTCTGCACCTGCTGTACCCTAGGTCTCTCTCCTTAGAGCGCTTGCCATGTCTTTCTGCTGAGACTCCCATCTGGAGTCTTCCCTGGGTCCTCACGTAGCCAAGCTGTGACTATGCATATCGCCAGCCTCGGTGGGGCGAGGGCGCTGCAGGGAGTTTCGGGCCTGTGTCTGATCCCCTGGCACATGGGCAGCGGCCAGTCAGTGGGCCTGATCACCTGAAGGTAAGAATAAGAGAGTGAATGAGCCGGTGGCAGGTGAGAAGATTAAACAGAGAAATGCCCCCAGGTGGGAATTGCCCTATGATGCCTCTCACCAGATTCAGGCTGCCCACTCCAGGGGTCAGTTTGGGGACACTGCTAGGTCGCATACGTTGGGCACCTGCCCAGGCCTTCCAAGCATTGCTCATGGGCAGCTTGCTGGTGGCTCTGCAGTGAGCCCAACGCAGGGACTTGCGGGTGGGCAGGGACTTAAGGCCCCCGAAGCTTGGGAACTGAGCCTGTGTTAAGCAGCCTGCAGTGAGATCAAAAGCTTCCTGGCTGGGGGGTGGGGGGAGGTAAATGGTGACAGCTGAATTGAGGTTGGCTGGGGAGGTGGGCGAGGCGGTGGGTGAGAAGGTAGGCCAGCGGGTGGGTGGGAAGGTGGTTGAGGGTTCTCCAGGAGAGAAAGAGCGAGTGGGAAGGTGGGGGTTACCCAGCCAGGCCCGAGTCAGCTGACTGCGGGGAGGCTGCAGACTTCGCAGCAAGGATGAAGAGGAGCTGGTGGCAAGGGCCCCAGGCCTGGGCTGAACCCGGACAGCGTGCTCCCGGCGTAGAAGTGCGAGTGCTCCACGAATCCAAGTGGCTGAGAGCCGGGCTAGGGCTCCGGGAGAGGCCAAGGACGCAGGGACAGAACCCGGACACAGAGGCTGGAGGTGAGGTGAAGAAGCCTCCAAGACCAGCCCGGGCCTTTCCTCCTTTCTCGAAAGAGCTAGAGCCACGCTGGAGCCGGAGGGACCCAGCCCCGCTGCTGGCAGCGCCGCCCACTTCCCACCTTCCCCCGCAGGCAGTTTATATACTAAGGGCCCACAGCACCCCAGGAGGGGGTGGATGGGGATCCATTTGTTTTTCCCGAGTTTGACCTCTGGGTAAAACTCTTACCCCAAAATGTGCCGGTTTAAGTGAAAGCGATAAATCAGCCCCTTTGAAATGCAGAAGCAGCTTGGGGAAGCCCCCTTTGATATGCAACTTGGAACCAGGGCACTTAAAACCTGGGTTAATTCTCCGGCTTTATTGGAGGCAGAGAAAGAGAAGAAGAGGAAACCCAGGGCCGGTCATTAAGTCTAGGGACTTGAAAAGCCCGGGGCAGGAGCCGGCAGCCGCAAAGGATTCACGGAGGCGCAGCGGCCCTGGGAAAAGCGTCCTCGGCCGGTTGAACTCTCTAATCCTGCTTCCCACCCAGACAGATGAGACGCGGGGGGCGGTGAGGGGAGGGGGGGCAGCGCGGAGAGGCTCGCGAGGATGGGGAGGCGGTTGCTATGGAAATGGGCGGCACAGGGTAAGGGAAAGCCAAGGGGCCAACTTGGCAATTTCCTGAAAGGGGCGGAGAATGCAAGGGAGCGTGGGTCCCTTATGCTGGGCAGACTGTGCTTTCAGAGGTCTGGGGGCCGCGGCCTCTCCGTGCGAGTCAGGGCTGTAGGGCGCGCCTGGAACTTCCAAGGGCCTGGAACCTCGAAGCCCGGTGTGGCCTGCATTGGAAACATGTGCTGCTCCTGACCTCCATCACAAGTTGGGAAAAGCAATAACGCAGCAGCGATTTTCAGACCAGAGTGAGGCCCAGAGGCTGCAAGGCTTGTCCCCACCCAACTTCCAGAAAATAAAGCCCGGGGGTGGGGGGAGACGGGCACGGGGTCTCCGAGGCCACTTAGTCCAGGTTTGAGGGACCATGCATCCTGAATTTTCAGGCTGGTTCCCACTGTTACCCCCACGCTTCAGAGTTCAAGGTCTGGGACAGGAAGGCCAGGAACGTTATAAGAGGATTCTTTTAACGTTTTTATTTAAGTCATTCTTGCGGCATTGGGGACTGAACCCAGGGCCTTTATACCGAGCTACATCCCCAGCCCTTTTTGTTTTGCCGCCAGGTCTCTCGGAGTAGCTAAGTTGCCCAGGCCGGGTTCACACTTCTGATCCTCCGGCCTCAGCCTCCCAGGGTGCTGAGAGGACTTGCGGACTCCCCCACGTGACTTCCTTCGAGCTCTCTAATGCACCATGCTGAGCGGGTGTCCACGCCTGCTTTCTTCAGGTCTGCGGGCTTCTGGAGGAGCCACGGAGCCACGTGGAAGAGAATGTGTGAGCCACCTGTCCTCCCTGCTCGGTCTGCGTTTTTGGCTACATGGTGAGGAGGAGGGGGCAGGAGCCTCGCCAGCACCCGCGCCCCTCTGCCTCTGGGTGCTGAATTTTAGGGAGCGCGTCTGCGGCGGAGTGAGGCTGGCCATTGGCCCTGCGCAGTTCTGGCTCCGTGGGCTGGGATTTCCCGTGCACACAACTCAGGTCAGCCTAGAACGGGTGAAGGGGGTCTTCCCTGAGTACCCCAACACGTTCCCCCCACCCACAGGAACCAGGAATTCTTGTCCATGTGGAGTGCCCTGGCCTCTACCGTGACCTCCTGCGAACTCCAGCTTGGAGCCCCACGAGGCCTAGGGCCTGCTCCACGACCCGTGGCAGGGCACGCTCACAGCCGCCCTCCTGTGCAGGCCTCAAACGAGGAGCCAAACTAAGCCAAAGAAGCAACTAGCTTTATGCTGCTGTGTCTGGCAAGCTGAGAGCAAGGCCCTAGAAGGCCAGCGGCCTGGCCCTGCCCAGCTCCGAGGGGACTAGGTGAGGGGGGCCGCAGAGGCCCCTCCTCAGCCCTTTCCTGCCCTAGGGTGGACGCAGGAGCGGCTCCCCTTTCTGCTTTGTCACACGCACTTTCAGAAGTGGAGTCCCTGGACAGCTAAAACCTCCAGAGCTGGGCACCACCAGGCTGAGCTGCCGCGCTGTCCAGACGCCAGGGCCGAGGTGCCCCCCCCCCCCCAGCTCCAAGGAAGTGGAGCTTGAGAAGGGAGGAGGAAGGGAGTAGGGCTCCCCAAATGCTGGTTTAAGGTCCCATCAGAGGGGCCAAGAAACCCGGTGCTGGTGGGAGGCCCAGCGGGGAGACGTCAACCCCAGGCTGAGTGCGCCACATCTCAGCACTCTGAAGGGTTGCTGGGGAACTGGCTAATGTAGCAGCGCATGCGTGCGTGCATGCATGCGTGCGTGCGTGCCTCAGCCTGTGCGCGCATGCGCTCCCTCCCTTCCTCCCCCCCACCCCAGGAGGCGCTCCCGGGAGGCCAAGCCAGAGACTCCGGCATTCCTCTGCACCCCCAGCCAGCCGCTCCGCAAACTGCTTTCTCATGGCTCCCAGGCACATTTTCCTCCACCGCCCTGTGCTCGCCCGCTATCGCCGATCCTTCCCCTCTCCAGCAACTGTACAAACACCTGCATTTTATTAATGCGCCTGGAGCTGGGGCTGGGCCGGACCCCTTTGCCTTAACCCCCCACCCGTGCTCAGCGAAGCCGAGCTCCAGCGTTAACCTTGTGTGGCTGGGTTTCCTCGGAGAAGCAGGCTCCCAGCAGGAGGAGGAGGGGGAGGGGAAGGGGGAGGTGGAAAGGAAGGGGAGAGGCCGGGGTCTCAGCGAGCCCTGGCCCCAGACTCCCGCACCCTAAGCTTTCAGCCCAACCCTCATCACTGCCCCTCAGTTCTCTGCCCGAAGATGCGGGCACGATTCTGCCTTGAAAGGAATCCTTCACGACTAACACCTCCTGGCTGGCCCTTTAAACTTCTTTCCCATCCCTCTGCCTTCCGGAGCCATTGGGACTAAACAATTCCAGAAAAACAACTGCTTTCCTCTTTAAACTATGTTAAATAAGGAGAGCAAAAAGAATGTAAAGGTGCCCCGTAATCCCGTTCTTTTAATGCAACACACGCACACGGCTCTACACAATTGAGGGCTGGTGTGGTAGCTCAGTGGTCTAAAGCGCCCGCTTAGGCAACTGCAGGGGCCAGGGTTCGGTGCCAGGCACCACATACTATGTCAGCTCCACCCCCTCTATACAATTGAAGATATGCTGTGAAATTCTGGTATTTTTCCCCTCAAAGATAGCCACTGTTACCAGCTTCCTGAACATCCTTGGGGTGGTGGTGGTGGTAGTGGGTTTGGGCATCTTTGTTTCATTTAAAAATAAGCATGGAATTCTTGTCTTAGCACACAGAGATATTTTTCACTCTCTTCCCTGCTTCCTCTTTCTTTTCTCTCCTTCCTGGTGGTTCTTCCCTCCCTCCCTGTCTTTGCGCTGGCTTCCCTCCCTCCTTCCCCAAGCCCAGCCTCCAGAGTGCCTGATTCAGGGGTGTGCCCACAATACCCAGCTTTCTGTTCCTTTCCGCGGCTGCATGAGAACGCATCATGGGGCTGCACCACGGTTGATTTAACCAGTGAACCAGGGACGGGCGCGGGCAGCTTCCAGTTTGTCTTACAGACATCTCCTCCATGATCTTTGGATGTACTCCTGAGTATGTTTATGAGATAACAGTAAGACAGCTCCTATCAGTAGAATGCTGAGGGAAAGGATATGTGCATTCCATATTTTTTCTACACTGTTTTTTCTAAAGCATTTTTTCTTGGTCCTTCCTTCCTTCCTTCCTTCCTTCCTTCCTTCCTTCCTTCCTTCCTTCCTTTTTCTTCTTCTTTCTTGTCAGGCAAACTCCTAGTCATCTGTCAGAATCCAGCTCAGAAATCGTCCTTCGTGAAGCCTTCTCTGTCTGCTTGCCTCTCCCATGTTTCCTCAGAGGTCACCCAGTTTTTAGGTGTCTGTTTTCCCTAGTGGGTCTCAGTGTGAAGACACTGACATACTTTCTTTTGGAGCACAATGCTTTTGCCTCTGTGTGTGTGTGTGTGCGCGCGCGCGCGTGTGCACACTATTTACCTCATGAGTATGTGCCCAAAAGAACTGAAGGCACAGGTACATTTGTGCACCCAAATTCAGGGCTGCATGATTCACAATAGTCAAAAGGTGGAAACAAGGGTTGGCCAGATAGCTCAGCAGACTAAAGCACTTGCTTAGGCGGAGCGCAGTGACCGGGTTTGATCCCTGGTGTGCCACGCCAGCCTTGCCCCTGAGGCGCACAGAAACGAGACGAGGCGTGGTGGTGTGTACCTGTAATTCCAGCGCTTGGGAGGCTGGAGACAGGAAGATCACTATGAGGCTGATCTACGTGAGACCCTGTAGATCCTGTACTAAATGCATAAAAAAAAAGAAAAAGATAGAAACAGCCCAAGTGTCCATCAACAGAAAACTGGGTAAACAAAATATGAGATCTGTCTGTCCCCCACCACCATCTATCTATTCTGTCTACCTGTCTGTCTGTCTATCATCTATCTGTCATCTGTTCATGCATCACCTCTGACTCATGCTACAACAGAGATTAACCTGAAAGGTATTATACTAAGTGAAATGAGCTGATCATAAAGGGACAAATGTTGCAAACATGTGCCACATACATGTGACACAGCAGTTGAAATCATGAAGACAAAAAGTAACATGGTGGTCTTCAGAGGCTGGGAGAAAGGGGATTTGGGAAATTTTTTTTTTTTTGGTACCAGGAATCGAACTCAGGACCTTGCACTTGCCAGGTGGGCACTTATGCCACTGAGCCCTATCCTTGGCCCAAGGAGTTTGCATTTAAGGGCTACAGATCTCATTTTGAGAAGATGAAAAGTTCTGGGGAAGATAGTGGTAATGGTTGTAAGACATTGTGAATATACTGAAACATATACTTGACAAGATTAAAATTATGTTAGACATACTTTGGCCCATGTTTTCCTTTGTGTGAAAATGCGCGTGGCATAGGTGTGCCGTTGCTGGCCAGCCCTCCCCATGGGTTGTGTGACCATCTCTTAACTCCGGCACTGCTGGCCCTTCCAAGTCTGGAGAGCGCTTATCCTATTTCCAGATATTTCCAGGGAAGGGAGCCCGTTACATTATTAGACAATCTTTTCCAGTGTCTCAAAACCCCAGACATTCTTGGTACCAGACCTTTCCTGCGGCACCTGAGTTGATTTTCCTTGGTCAGTAAGTGCTTTGTCAGGCCCTTAACACTTCACACACTCAGGGGCCCTTATGCCCCATGCCTGGGACAGATTCTGTGGTGCCCGCTGACTGGCTGGGTTGTGAGTTTTGGAAGAGAGACTAATTCTTTTTTTTTTTTTCTTTTCTTTTTGAGAGAGGGTCTCACTATGCAGTTCAGACTGGCCTTGAGCTTGAGCTCACTTTTGTAGTTCAGGCTGGTCTCGAACTCACAATGATCCTTCTGCCTCAGCCTCCCAAGTGCTGGGATTACAGGCGTGTGCCATCACGCCTGGTACTTCTAATTCTTGCTTCTCATCAGCGTGTGATGGAGAAGCATGGTGGGGCTTGGAATCCTAAGCAAAGCCTGGGGGTTCAGGGGCCCCAGCAGGCGAAGGAGTCTGTTGTCTCTTTCCTCACTTGGGACAAGGTCTGCTGGACAAAGGCTTGTCCCTTTTGGGTCTACCCCAGGAGGTCTCCTTGCCCGCCGAGTACCCCCAGGGCCTAAGGCAAGGCTAGTGTGCCACCAAATCGGGTCTCCAGACTCTCGCGCGACCAGAGACCGCATGATATATTAATCAGCTGCTCGAAAGCTGAGTCTGGCAGGCGGCTTTTCTGCACCTAGAATATGCCAGCCTCATCAGCTTTGAAGTACCAGAAGTCTCCACGGCAGTGGGCTGAGCGAGACCTGTCACCATGGTGCCTTCGACCACAAGCTTGCAAAGCCTGGCTCAGCAGAGACCCACCAGGGGCTCAGAGGCCTTGGGGACTCCTCTGCTCTGTGGCTCTGGCCTCAGCCTGCTGCTGGGACCAAGGAGGAAGAATCTAAGGAGCAGCGGATGCTTGGTCCTTCTGAAGTCACCGCTATCACAGAGGCAAATAAATTCATGTGGAAGCAGGTGCCCACTGTGACCTCACCGACCGTCTTGGGGCTTGTGGTATCACTGGTGGTCACGCACACATCTGTCACTCCAGGCCAGGATTGATAGTTCTGACCCCAGCTTCCGCTTGGATGAAAGACTTAGGCTTAAGAAGGGGCCGAGGCTTCAGGAAGACAAGAACCCCTGGGTACTTCACGCACTCCAAGCCAGCTGGGGAGCTCCCTGTGCCCAGGGCTGGCTCCATGTGGGGTTCCCGTGCCCTAGCTGGTAGGTACCAGCGTTAATATTAGCATAGTTTGCCTGTTATGAGACAGCCTTGGGCCCTTCTCTCTCCCAATCAGCTGGGCTGTCTTCCATAGTGAAGCCCAGATGCTCTTCTGGAATCCTCATTATGATCAGGTTGCTAAGGAACTGTCCTCTACCTATAAGCATTTTGGAAATACTCTCATCAGCATAGGGTTTTTTTTGCAGCAAATGTGAGTGTTTAAATATAGATTTATTCCTCTCTCCTTCCCTGCCCATCTCTGGCTCACCGGTGCAAGGAGCTGGTGTCAGAAACTCCAGAAAGAAGGAAGAAGGAATGCAGAACGCACGGAGAAGGTTGCCCAAGCGTCCCATGCAGAACGGGATCGTGCCTGTGTCGTTGGCCAGTGAATTCCCAGGACCTTTTTTTTTTTTAAATAACAAAAGCTTTTTATTGTTTACTAAAATCTCTTAGTCTATTTTGCATTTTGTTAATTTTATTTTCTGATTTTCCAATTGTTTGCTGCTCGTGTATATTAATATGATTTTATCATATCGGTCTTGTGGGGCTTGCCAGGTAGCTCAGTGGATTAAAGCACATGATTTGGCGAACTCACTCAGGCCCTGAGGACCGAGGTTTGATTGATACCCTGCCCCACATAGAGCATGACACCTGCCCTTAAGGCCACCTGGGCCAACCAAAAAACAAACAAACAAAAAAAAGACTGATATGTGAATTCCCAGAACCTTGTGTGGCCAGCACACAGAGATTTCAGTTGGTATAGTCACTGCTGCCTACCAAGGTTTGGGTTGGTGACAGCTCCACTAGACAGTGGTTCCATAAAATAGTGCTGGAGGTAAAACCTTCTGTCACCTAATGGCGTTATAGTCATTGTCAAGTCAATGCACATGACGCATTACTCATATGTTTGTGGTGATGCTGGTGCAAACCTACTATGCAGCCGGTCATATAACATACATACATATGCCAGTCATATAACATACAGTACAGCTACACATAGTACATGATGCCTGGTAATGACAATGACGACTGTGAGTATGCATTACTCTTCTACCTATACTGAATGCCCTTTCTTTCTTTGATTCTTTCTTTCTGATTTTTTTGTCCCTTTGCTTTTTTTGTATCCAGGCTCAAACCCAGTCCCTCCCCGCCCTCACCAGGTGACGCTGGGATTGAACCCCAGGCCTTGTGCATGTTAGCAGGCAAGCACTCTACCTCTGAACCCTGCATGTTATGTTTTAGCATTATTTTAAAGTGCATTCTTTCTTCTTACAAAATGGCATGCCAGAGCCAGCGAGATATCTTAGCGGACTAAGTACCTGTTTAGGCAAGCACAAGGACCAGGGTTTGATTCCTGGCACCGCATGCCACGTGGGCCTTGCCCCCAGGGGTGCCGAGCCAGCCACAGAGACTGGAGTGGTGGTGCAGGCCTTTGTAATCACAGTGCTGGGAATGCTGAAAACAGGAGGATCGCTACAATCTGAGCTGTGTAGCGAGACCCGGTACAAAATATGTTTTTTAAAAAATGGCATACCAGGTTACACGGACAACAGCTTCATACATCTTCATTGACTGTGTGTCTTGATTGTACTGCAAGGACTCGCTGAGTGTGTGCTGTAATCCCCAGCACTCTAGGAGGCTGAGGCAGGAGGATCATGAGTTCAAGCCCCAGCTTATACAATATTGACTTAGCGAGACCTTATCTCAAAGCAAAAAGAGGAAGGGGGTGGAGGTGGGAGTGTAGCTCAGTGCTAATACCCTGGGTTACTGCCAAAAAGAAGAGGAGGAGGAGGAGGAGGAGAAGAGGAGGGGAGGAGGAAGAAGAAGAGAAGAAAGAAGAAGGGGAGGAGGAGAAGGAGAAGGAGAAGAAGGAGAAAAGGAAGAAGAAGAAGAGCTACACCAAGTGCCAAGTGACTGGCTAAATGCCAGACTTGTTCTACGTGCATTTGCGCAAGTTCACTCTGGGAGGTCCACACAAGACCAGTGTGGTCCAGAGAAGTTCTCTCCAGAGCATATCCGTTATTAAGCCATGAGTGGCTGTAGCTGATAAATCCTGAAGCAAGGGAAAAGTGGTTATCGTGGGTTCGTTGGAGTCGCATGAAATTCCACAGCAAATCTATGAGGAGGAGAACGTGCCCTCCATGAGCAGCTGGATCTCTGCAGAAAGCCAAGCTGAGCTCTTTCTAAGAGTCCTTTGGGCGGGCGTGGGTGCCCATGAGCTCTCCAGGGGAAGAAGGCACAGCCAGGGCAGAGTGAGTTCTGAGGCTCAGATAGGACCTGAGACCAAGGAGCGCCCTGGTTTTGAAACATGCGGGCCTTTTTGTGCCTGTGGGCAGGACTTGCCCAGTGGCTTGGCCCTTGGCTGAGCGGGGAGCAGTTGTGGCCCAGAGTGGCCAAGCCGTCCACGTCCCTGGAGGTCCACCAGGGAAAGCCTTTCTCCCAGCTGCCCCTGCTAGGACAGAGCCAGGGCACCCGGAAGCAAAAGGGATAACTCTTTGCCTCCCTGAGAGTCACCCCTTTCTTTCTTAAGGAAGAGGCTTCCCGTTACGGCTTGGTCAATTAGGTACAGAAAGCCCCTCTCCTCCGGGCCAGCTCTGATTGGATCAGAACGTTAGTGGAAAGGGAAGTATGGCTTTCCAAGAACACCCTGGGCTTGGACTGGCTCCCTTCCTCCAAGTCCTGGTCCTGAGAACAGAGGACGAGGAGGGTGGGACAGTGGCGATAGCTGGACAAGGCTCCCTCCTGTGTCTCGCTTGCTCCACTAGGAGCCGGATGTCCAGGAATGTGGGACGGTTCGTCTAGAAGAATACTTGCAGCTGTCGGCAGCTCCCACCCCCCTGTCCTTCCCGGGTCCCGCTCTTCAGGCTGCCCTGGAGTCCGACATCGCCCACAATCCCTGTGCTTTATCTGTGGCTCGAACACCGGCGCTAGGGCTGAGGCCTGAGAGGATGTCTGTTTGGCTGAGGCCATCAGAAAAGGTTAGGACCAAGCAGGCTTGGCCTCTGGCTGATGTCTGTGGTCCCTGCAGAGCTCCTCTGATGCTCAGGAGGAAGTCGTGCACTTAGGGGCCGTGGAAAAACTCGTTCACCAGCCGGGTCCTTTCCTACTAATTTTCCCTCATCCCTCCACGCTGCCCTCTGCCTGCTGTCTCTTACTGCTGCTGCCTGTCCCAGAACCAGGCACCACAGTGCTGCAGGAACTCTCGGGTGTCCCACAAAGCCAGCCTCCACCGGGCCTGGCGGGCTCTGTGGTTGTGACCAATTGGCAGGCTTTTTCTTTTAAAGACAAGTTGGGGAGAAGGGGAGAGGGTTAGCAAGCCCTGAGAAACTATGCCTGCTTTTTCATTATTTTTCTTTCCACCTCTGAGACTGAGAGACCAGGTCTCTCGGTCTCTCGGTCCCTCGGTCTCTCTCGGTCTCTCTCTGTCTCTCTTTCTCTCTCTCTCTCAGTACATTTTTGCAGGCCCCATCTTTTTCTCTTCTAACAGAAAAATAACAGGCATATTTTGGGCGATTACTCAACTGGGGTCCTTTGTGACAGGATATGCAGCTGCGTGACTAATGGAGATGGCTCTCTCCTGGCTTCCTTCCCCTTTCAGAGCTCTTGTGTACTGCCCTATACCAAA
>PVKN010023267.1:0-14825 GCA_004027915.1 Capromys pilorides | reverse complement strand
ACAGAGTGTGCTTGGGCTGCAAGTCAGGAGAGTCCTATGATGAATGTCTGTCTGTATTAAGGGGGTACAGACATGGACCAAATAGTATGGTGGCTGAGTGCCTGAGACCCCAGCTACTTGTGAGGCTGAGGCAAGAAGACCACCAATTTAAGCCGAGCCTGGACAACCTTGAGGCTTAGTAAGACCCTGTCTCAAAGTAAATTAAAGATATTTTGACAGGGCTATGGATGCAGCTGGAGCAAAGGCTCTTGGGGAAAAAAAAAAAAACCAACCTGTAAGGAAGAACTCCTTTCTTTATCTGTAGCCTTGTGGCCTTTCCCCCTGGTTGTGTTTGTTGGTGAAAATGTTCTCAGTCATTCACTTAAGAACTCACAGTCCATCTAGAGTTCCCATGGCCTTCACTTATCAAGTCCGAGGCTCCAAGGCCTCTCTTCCATCCATTTCCTCCGGGATCAGTCAGGCCAAAGCAGCCCCAGGAGCCTCTACCTACCACCAGCTTCCCCATCACAGCCAAATTGCCCCTGACGATGTCACCCTAGGGCGCCAGGTGGATCTGGAGCCGGAAAGTCATGCATGGAATGATGATTTGCAATGCAAGAGGACCTGATAGCAAATGCTGACGTAATGACACGAGGAATTGTGGGAGTGGAGAGGGCCTGGACCAGGTGCTCGCTGAATTCTCCCTCATGTCAGCCCAGGTTCCAGGAAGGCAGCGAGGCTTCATTTTGCTTCTTTTTACGTTGGTGCTGGATCGGAACCCAAGGTCCTGCGTATGTGCTTTAGCGCTGGGCCGCGCCTCCAACCGCTGTCACTTGATCTCCTCACTGTGGTGTCCCCAGTGCCTCTTAGCACACCCAGAACCCAACACGCAGTAGGGACGTGGTGAGCCTTTGCCAAACGTGCAAGCCCACAATGCAGCGGCGATCCTGGTGATTCCCACTCTTCTCCAGTGTCACAAAGCTCTTTAGAGGACACAAATCCGAGAGATGCATCATGGCCGCCCAGCCGTGAGGCCCGTGGTGACGCGCAGGGACGGCACCAGCTGCCCTCTCTCCACTTCTTCCTGCCCACCTTGCTCCCCGAGGCTCCCTTCCTCCACCCCTGCTGTCCCACCAGTCCTTCCACCCGACCTTGGGCCCACATAGCTCCTGGACTCCTACAAGCAGAAAGCGGGGAGAATTAGTCATCACCGTCTTCAGCTGAGGCCAGCTGGGAGTTTCCTAGAGTGGTCTGGTGCAGCCCAGTGGTAGAACATGTGGCTAGCGTGTGTTAGGCCCTGGTTTTGATGCCTGGCTCTGGAAAGAAAGAAGAGCTGTTTTGGGGTTACTGGGTCCCTCAAAGAGCACCATGAGATCTTGATTTCTTTTTTTCCCTCTGTCTTAGTTACTTTCCTTGTTGCTGAGATGAACCACTCGACACCCAAAGCTAGAGGGAGAGAGGTTTATTTGGCTCCCAGGTTATAGAGGGTCCGGTCTGTCATCGGCTGGCTCCAGGGTGGGCTGGCGTGGCAGGCATCAAAGAGGAGAAACAGATCATGGTGGGCAGAAGGTAGCAGAGCAAGCAGGCTGACCACAGCCCTTTCAGCCCCTGTCTCTTGTCCAGGCTACTCAGGGCGGGTGACACTCACACCCTTAGCCCTAGTGCCCTTGATCCTTGCATTGCGCCATGAGTCGGTCCCAGAATGATGCTCTGGGTCCAGCCTCCTCTGCAAAAAGCCCCGTCTATGACTGCATGAGGCTTTGGGGCCATCTAGACCCGACCTGTAACAGCCTCCTTTTATGTTCTGGCCATGGAGGGAGTAGCTTTTCTTTTTTTTATCTTTTAAAACCAAAACACTTATTTTGAGTGATGGCTGCAATTCTCCAGATGAACAGCATGCTACCGCAGCTGCTCTCTTGGGTTTAGGTATATACGTTCCTTCTTGGAATCCATGCCTGAATCTGCAATATACAATTTTTAGGTGCCTCAATCGACCAGTTCCGGTGTCGCCTTTTAACCTCTGCACTCCAGTTATACTTTCTCTTGTGCTTGGCAGGGTAGTCCCATTTGCCGCAAGTCCACTTCTGAAGGTGGTAGGCCTTCAGAGCCACAGCAGAGCCGCAGCGGTGGTACAAGGCATGCGCAAAGGATGACGTTCCCCGGGTCATCTCGCTTGTGCCGCCGAGACCAAAGAGCCGGAGTAGCTTTGTTCTACCACACTCATTCCATAATGATGAGCTACCCTGCTACAGAGCCAGCTAACCCCAGAGGGCCAGGTGGTGCCTGCTTAGTCTCCTGGAGAAGCTCGCTGTGCTGGCTTTCCTGATAGGAGCTCGGGACCTCCCTGTTGCTGAGCATGGCCATGGTCCTTCTAAAGAGCTCTGGTTCTTACCTTGCATGTTGCTTCCTGGCTCCAGTGCAGATACCTCAGCCTGCTAGCACTGCTCCTTCATCCTGCTGGTGCAGACTTTCCAGCTTCCACCACTGACCTTGGGGCCTCTTTAGCGCTGATCTGTGAAGCAGGCCTGCATGAGGCATTGTCATGTGCTCTTGGCTTCCAGCTGGACTCATGGGAGGCAGTGCCATGGGCTCTAGGTCTTCAGCTGGACTCATGCAGGACATTGCTGTGAGATCCAGGCCCTCAGCTGGAGTTTTGCTTTTTAGCTTGTGGACAGATTTCCTATGCTCTTTGTGTACGGCTCTCTGGGGGACCATTATAAAATAATCTTATAATTAAAGGCCCTGCATTGTGTTGTTTCCACCTTGTAAGCCCCAAACTGTAACACCTTCATTTCTTTTTGTGGATTTAGCCAATATATTTTAACATTGTCAAATGGCAAAGGAAATGTACACCATAATATGTATTTTTTGCTCTAGTTTGGAACAATGACTCCTTACAGTTCTATTGTATTTATTTATTTTATATATTTGGTACAGGATCTCACTAAGTAGATCATCAGACTCACAGTGATCTTCCTATTTTCAGGCTGCCCAGCACTGGGATTACAGGCGTGTGCCACTGTGCCCAATTGGCAGGCTCAGTGGGCCTGGGGTGAGGCAGGTGCAGCATGTGGTGCTGGGGATCAAACCCTGGTCCCTGTGTTTGCCTAAGTAGGTGCTTAGTCTGCTGAGCTATCTCACGGGCCCCAATTACCAGTTCTAAAAACACACATAGAATGGAAGCTAGGGCCGGGAGGGAGTGAGGGTTAACCTTGTTCCTATCTTGACTGAGGTGTCCAAGGTGATCTATGTTCTCTTTTGGATCCCTTTTGCCAAGAATTAATTATCTGGACAAAGTTTTCTCACTTTTGGAGTTTTTTTGTTTGTTTTTGCGGAATTGGGGATCAAACTCAGGACCTTTCACCTTGCCAGGCAGGCACTTGTGCCCCTGAGCTATCTCCCCAGTCCCTTGGACAAAATTTTCTTTGATTGCATTTTTTTGGATAATTATTTCTGAAGAAATAAATATTCCTTCCGGGAGACCTGAAATTTTCCAAGCATGTAACAACAGTTTAATTAGAGTGACAGACATATTTGAAGCTCTTTAAAGATTGCTACATGCCTGTTCATGACAAACCCATTGTGGCCATAATGAAACTTTCCAGTATGTCATTTTGCCTTCTTGCAAATCTAGAATTAAATCATTTTATGGATGGGTTAAGATTTGAGCAAGAGTACACAGCCTACTTATTCCACGAGTTAAAGAATTTTCCCATCTATAAAAATTGCACTGAATCATCCCAATAAATGGCTATTAAACCTTCTTTGAATTTAAAAAAAATAAAGTTGTGCAATAAACACATCTTTTCTGTTGCTATAAATACAGAGAACATGGTAAGCAAGAAAACATGAGGATTTGAGTTTGAATCTGTGTCTAATAATTGCCGTGACTCAGGACAAGTCAACTTGGGGGCTTGAAGTTTGGTTTTCTCATGTGGGAGGCAGGAAAAGAGAACCACAAGACCGCCTCTCTGACTCCATCATATAAACTGAACAGCTGGAAAGACACGTGACCCCGCTGGGGAAACCTGAGCACGCAGTACGACAGCAGAGATGACAGCTCCGCAGGATGTTTTATTTACTTATTACCTACTATTTCTTCCTGGTAAATCCACGTGCCTTCTCAGTTTACTTCGGATTTTTCTGGCTTCTGCCCTGTTATTGTTCTTGGAAAAATCACATTTTCTTTTTCTTTGTGATTTTTTTTAAAAGTTTATTTTATTTTCTTAAACCACATTCATTTGTTTGTGTTATGGCCGGCTCAGCCTTCCCTGGGGGCGGCGCAGCATGTGGAGCCTGGGATCGAACCGTGGTCCCTGTGGTGGCCTCAACTTCCTGACGCATGTGCTTTAGACCGCTGAGCCATCTCACCGGCCCTCTTTGTGATTTTGAAACAGGAGATGGGACCAGCAAGATAGCTCAGCAGACTGAGTGCCTGCTTAGGCAAGCGCAGGGAGAGGGGTTTGATCCCTGGCACCACGTGCCATGCCAGCCACACTCACAGGCACAGAACCTGCCACTGAGCCTGGCATGGTGGCGCACACCTGTAATCCCAGCACTGGGAAGGCTGAAAACAGGAGGATCATTGTGAATCTGGTCTACATAGTGAAACCCTGCACCAAATACATTTAAAGAAAAAAGAAAAAGAAGATGGCACAGTAGCCCTTTAATCACAGTTTAAGTATAAAAGTGCTACCATATTTGAAAAGGGACACATTACACATAGACACACACACACACACACACACACACACACACACACACACACACACAGAGTTTGATAGCGTTAGCTTTGGCCCTAAGATTAAATTCTGGCATTAAGTTTCTGTTCCATGTCTTGTCATGTTTGGTTGCTTGGTTGTGTGAGTGGGTGAATGAATGAGACAGGGCCTCTCTGTGTAGTGCAGCCTGGACTCAACCTCATCCTCCTGCCTCAGCCTCCCACATGCTAGGATTATAGATGTGCGCCACCATGATTGGTTATCAACTTTGGTTTTTAAAAGGATATCACTTTTTTGTTTTGTAAATTATTAAAGATATATCAGCCATCTAAGGGCCAGCCTGGTAGCTCAGCAGTCTAAAGCAGCTGCTTAGGCAGACACAGTGGCTGGGTTCCATTTCCCGCATGCCATGGGGGCCCCGCCTGCAGGATGTGCTGAGACTGTGATTGAGACTGGGCATGGTGGCACATACCTGTAATCCTAGTGCTTGGGAGGCTGAAAACAGGAGAACCACTACGAGTCAGAGCTACATAGCGAGACCTTATAGATCCTGTAGACTTTGTCCTAAATACATTTTAAAAAGAAGACGTATCAGCCTAAAAACTGTGTCTGAAGCTATATCCACCAAGCAGTGCGCCATGCTGCTCTCTGGAGATGAGCGTGAACTGACAGTGGAACTTGTATCTTCCAGTGTGTGTGTGTACGAGTGGAATGTATGCGTGTGAGTGTGCCCGCGGACACGTGGGGCGAGCAGAGGGAAAAGCTGAGTGTAAAGCAGTTGCAAAGAGCAATTGCTCCCATGGGGAGTGTGGGGCTAGAACATTCCTTCAGATTGCCCAGACTGAGATGGGGGAGTTCTCTCGTGTCCCGCACTGGTTAGTCACTGCAGATGGACTGTCACCAAAATGGGACAAAACCCTGGGCAAGGCCAATAAGCCTTCCCTGGCCCAGAGCAGTTTCTAGGGAAGGATTTAGCTGCGGCCAGTGCTCCTGGCAGCTGGGGAAATGAGTCCCTCGGCCCGAAAGGGGGAGTTCCTTGCGGCACACCACAGGACCCGCAGTTTATCCCTTGCGCCACTTGGATCTGCCTGCTTTGTACAGTTAATTCATTCCATCTGGGAACAGCTCCAGGATTTGGAATGATTTTCTTTCCTGGGAAAATTCTGAGCAAAAGGTTATTGGGACAAACCTCGGCGCCCCGCTGCGTCTGTTCCTCGGGCGTACAATCTCCCTCCTCTAGCGTGCGTGCTGGTCCGGGATTCTAGATTTCTCTGACCCCGTGCTCATGCCTCTGCCGGTCCAGATGGTTTGTCCTGCGGCTGGCCCAGACTTTCGCGAGGAAGTGGGCTCCACGGTGGTCAGCATACTCCTCTTAGACCGAGGCTGTTTTTCTCATTCATTTACCATAAAGGCTAGGCTAGAAGGATCAAGAGATTTCTCAGTAGATCACCTGGCACCTGGGTGTGGAATGCATCCTCTCCTATCTCGATCCATCAATGCAACCTTATCTCCTTCTGATAATAAGGATCTGTTAATTGCCCATGAAGGGACGGTGACTGCTAATCTCTTGGCACGAGGAGCTGAAAGTGACAGGGTGACAGCTCCAGGAGACTGTTATATGTCCCTTGGCATTCTCTCTAGGAAGTAGATTCTCTAGACCTTAAAACTGAAGGGTTTGATGGCGCATGCCTGTAACCCTAGCACTGGCAAGGCTGAGAGAGGAGGACTGTTGAGACTTTGAGACCAGCCTGGGCTGCAAAGTGAGCTCAAAGCCAGCCTCAATGGCACAGCAAGATCCTGTCTCACACGCGCGCGCGCACACACACACACACACACACACACATACACAGAAGGGATAGCAAACACAAGTTTCCCAAGTGGCTCAATGGAGTGGCAGTCCTGCTTGTATAGTCTGTCTACTGGTGACACAATGCCACAGCGGCATGGGTTAGGGTGCCTACTGCATCCTCCTGAATGTCAATGCTCCTTCCTTGTTGAATGTGTCCTCTAGGCTGCTATCCCAGCCTCGGCTGTGGAAGGCTGTTCCATCAAGTTATAATCTGGAAGCCTCTCGGCGTGAGGGGCACATGGTGGGCAGGCGAACCCTACTGTCGCATGGCCATCACCACCCTCTGTTGTTGGGTTTCATGGTTAGAGGCACATGGGGTAGAATTCCATGCTGGCAGATCATCTGTGAGTCCCCAGTCAGAGCGCTGTGCAGGGCTCTCAGGCAGGCTGTCTAGGACATATGCCTACTCCAGTTTGTTGATGGAGAGCAGAAGGCACCCAGTAAGACCAAGTGGCCAAGAGGGATGCAGGACCCGGGGCTGAGGACTCTCCTTGGCCTCTGCTGCTGCAGGCTGGGCAGCAGCTGGATCAACTGTGCTGAGGAGGAGCTCGTGGCTGGGGCCCACAGCTCCACCGCAGTGACTCTTCCTGAGCTGGCGGCCTTAATACTGGGTTGGGAGCTAACACGCACTGCTGACCACAACAGGCTGAGTCATTCTGTTCCTTTGGTTGTTCAGACTCTTATTTTTTGATACCAAGCATAGAACTCAGGACCTTGCACTTGCCAGGCAGACACTTAAGCTACTGAGCTCTCTCCCCAGCCCTGTCCAGTCTCTTTTCTGGGTTGGATACTTGAATGTGGGGAATGAAAGGCAGAATGAAGATGTCCATATGTCCGTGCACATCCTTAAGTCCATGGTAGATACCAAAAGTTGACAAATGAAAGCCTATCAGCTGAATCTGTGCACTGCCGCTTATGTGAAAAAGATTCATGGAAACACAGCATGGTCATTTATTGACAGATTGAATCTGACTCCTGCTAGACAGCAGAAGACGAGTTGTATCAGAAACCGAAAGACCTATGTGAAGTGTTTGTGCTGACCCTTTATAGAAAATGTTTGTTTTGTTTTGTTTTTGTGTCTAGGTCTCCCTGCATACTCCAGGCTGAGAACTCACTAATTTTTATTTTTTATTTTTTGTGGGACTGGGGATTGAACTCAGGCCCTTGCGCTTGCCAGGCAAGCACTTATTCTACTGAGCTATTTCCCCGCCCCTCCCTTTTTTTAGACAGAGTCTCAATATGCAGTTTTTGCCGGCCTTGTACTCACTTTTCTAGCTCCCAGGCTGGACTTAAACTCACAGAGACCTTCCTAGATCAACCTCCTGAGTGCTGGGATTACAGGCATGTGCCGCCATGCTCAGTTCCAGAGCCACATGTTGGGCGCCCGCAGCCAAGGCCCAGAAGGTGCATACAGGCATTCAGGGCCAAGACCACACAGCATGCAGGGTTGGGGACCGAACTTGGGTCCTTGTGCTTGCCAGGTAGGTGCTTATGCCTCTGAGCTATCTCTCTGGCCCTGGGAATTCACTAAATTGTCCAGGTTAGCCTTGAACTTGTGCTTGTCTTCCCCTAGTCTCCTGAGTAGCTGGGATTACAGGTGTGGACCACCATGCCTGGCTACTACTGCAACTTTAAAATAGATTGCTGCTGCCTGTTCAACCGGGCAACTTGGAAGGTATGTTGGGCATACCTTGGATGCTCATGTTGGGCATCTCTGACCAACAGTCAGCTGTTCATCTCCATATGGCCCAAGAGTGGGCCAAGAACTGTTTACAGAGGGGTGTGTAGCTGTCTAGGGATTTGTCAGACATTCCTCATGGGCCTTGTTTCTGTGTACAAATCTCTAATATCACAAAGCATCCTGGGTCCCCTGGCCCAAGTCACAGGGTTGCTTGTAATGAAGCAAGAGCCATTTACAGAGCCTTTTCTTCTCTGAGTTCAAATGCCAGTACAAAAATAAATAAATAAAAATTTAAAAAAGGAAAGATAGAAGGAGGGGGAAAGAAGGGAGGGAAAAAAGAGGTGAAGAATGGAATGGAGATGCTCTATATACATGGACCAACTCTACACCGGAATGTAAGCACACAGACTGCAGACATGGATTAATGAAAAGCTCATGACATGCATGACATGCATAGCCCAAGTTGGGATTAATGGGAAGTCGTGTCCTCTGTAGGAAGTTTCTCTAAAGACGCCAGCTCTACCTATGTGACATGCTCACTGTGATCTTACTGCCCATGATTGTCGGGTTTTAGTCGTTTGCTTTGTAGAGCTGCACAAGTTTATCCTATAAAGTTCCTTTGGGAGAATAAACAAGCAAGAATAGCTAGTAAAATTCTTTAATAAAAGACGTGTAGAGACTGGCTCTCTAAGACATTAGATCATCATAAAATTTCTATAATTAAAAGTTTAGCATTGACGTGTGAGTAGACACACCGATGGGACCCAACCCAGAATCTAGAAACAGGCGGCGGAGCCGAAGGACCTGTGCGCCGCCGTGAGGCACACACGCAGCTCGCGGGCGGCTGCGGCAAAGGCGGGCAGTTCAGGGAACGGCGCTCCAACAGCTGCGGCCGCACGCATGCGGGACACGGCTGCCCCAGATCCAGGCTCCTCAAGTACCGAGATACTGATAAAGGGGCCGGGGTCTAATGTGAGGAAGAAAAATACGTCAATTGTAGACAGAAAGGTGAGTGAATTGATCTCAACCCTTTTCTCTCTTTTTTTTTTCTTCATGGTACATATTTAGTACAGGGTCTCACTATGCAGCTCGGACTTGGCGTCCTAAAAACTCCCGTTTTCAGCCTCCCCAGCGCTGGAATTACAGGCTTGTGCCGCCACGCTGGGACACAGTTGCTGGCTCAGCACGCCGGCATGGCATGCAGGACTGGGGATTGAACCCTGGTGCTTGTGCTTGCCAAAGCAGGTGCTCAGCCCGCTGAGCTATCTCGCCGGCCCTTCACTGCCTTTCTCTCTTCCTTTCCTTCTTTCTCTGTCTGTCTGTCTCTCTCTCTCCCTGTGTGTGTCTCTCTCTTTCTCTGTCTCTGTCCCTCCCTGTGTGTCTCTCTGTCTCTCTCTCTCCCTCTTTCTCTGTCTCCTTTCCTCCCTCCCTCTTCCAGAACTGTGGATGGAACCCAGCGTCTTTACGCTGAGGTACATCCCAACCCTTTTTCAATGTTTTTATTTTTTTTTTAAGTGTATTTTATTTTTTTAAACCTCATTTTATTTATTTATTTTGTGTTCTGGCTGGCTCAGCCCACCCTAGGGGTGGGGCTGGTGCAGCTTGTGGTGCCAGGGATCGAACTGCAGTTCCTGTGGCTGCCCAAGCTTGTCCAAGCAGGCGCTCTAGACCACTGAGCCATCTCGCCGGCCCCTCAGTGTTTTTATTTTGATTCAAGGCCTCACTAAGCGGCCTATGCTGGGTTTGAACTTGCAGCCCTCCTACCTCAGCAGCCACCCAGGCTGCCTTTGTGAATGTCCTTAGAGAGTGGATGAGCTGAACATCCACAGCTTCGGAAAGCAGAAGCAGTGGTAGAACAGACCCCGTGGTAGCCTACATGCCACGAGCGCAAGCGAGCTTTCGCGGAGCGGGAGAAACAATCCGAGGACGCAAGTGCGATCGCCGGCCGGATGGCTCCGCGAGCGCGCCCACTCCCAGCCTCCGCTGCGCTCCTGAGCACCGAGAGCGGACAGGCAAATGGCAAAGTTGCTCAACTTTTTTTTTTTTATTGTAAAGGAAGTGCAAATTAAGCTTGAGATAAGTTCCTCCCTTATCAGATTGGTGAGCCTCCAAGTGTCTGACAGCGCACTCCGACGCGGAGACGCGGGGACGCAAGCTCAGCCATTGCTCACGGAGTGCAAAATGATACGATCTTTATGGAAGCAATTTGGCGATACTGAGCCAAGGCGAACACGCAGTCACCCTTTGATTTGGCAATCCTACTTCTAAGAATCTGTCGCCACACCTCACCAGCAGAGCGGCGCAAGACCAGACAAACAGGCAAGTCCTGGTTGCACTCTGTGTTAGTGGGAACAACCACAAGTGGCAGAAAGGTGTCTCTGTGTGGTGGAGTACTATGTAGCTGTGAACAGGAATGGGAAGAACTGCTATGGGCTGTTTGCTTGTTTACGGTACCAGAGATCTTGTGCTTGCCAAGCAGGTGCTTGTTCTATTGAGCTATATCCCTAGCCCCATCGATGGGGCAATTGTACTGACAAATGAGGAAAAAACACAAGGTGCAAAGTCATGTACTTTGTGTTAAGAAGGAAAGTGTGGACATAGGAGCACAAACATATTTGCTTATATTTTCATAAAGAAACAATGAAGCATACATGGTTACTTGTAGATTCTTTTTCTTTTTCTTTCTTTCTTTTTTTTTTTTTTTTTTCTTTTTTAAGTCAGAGTCTTGCTATGCAGTCAGGCTGGCCTTAAATTCACTGTGTAATCAAAACTGGCCTCCTGCCTCAGCCTCCCGAGGGCTAGGATTACAGGGGTGGGTCACCAGGCCTTACTAGGACAATTTTTCTGAAAGACTTTTTTTTTTTTTTAACCAGAAAAGAGTTCTTTTTTTCAAGATAGGTTCTCACTAATCTCCAAGGCCGGCCTCGAGTTTACCATCTTCCTGCATCAGCCTCCCCAGTGCTGGGTGTGCAGCCTAGAGGATCGTATGGAAAGATTTTTAGATTTCAGGGAACCTGCGCAGAAGTTATACCTGCAACCTAGGATATGTTTCGTGATCGGTAAGACAGATACAACCAGTAATAATCAGCAGAGTCATTTTTTAATTTTTAATTTTATGTTTTGTCTTTCTGAGACAGGGTCTCACTATGCAGTCCAGGCTGGCCTTGAGCTTATTCTGTAGCCCACGCTGGCCTCACACTCGCAATGCTTCTCCTGCCTCAGCCGCCGGAGTGCTGGGATTGCAGGTGTGCACCACCACACCCGGCAGCCATGCCCGCTTAGCTAGTGCTCTTCCGGGGTGGTTCGTGCATTTTACTTAACTTTTCAGTGTGTTATCGTGGTGCAGTTCCTCCAAAGCACAAGGTTGACAATGCAGATCAGTCATGCATGTGAAGGGGCCGCCAGCAGTTGGTGGAAAGCATCGTGCTTGCTTTTTTTACACTATCCAAGAGGACCCGAGCCTCAGTCCCAGAGGCTGCACGTGCAGCTCCACGGCGCGGCCCTTGCCTAACTGCCGATGAGGCCCTGGGCTTGCTTGTCCACACCACGACAAATGATTCTCACCCGTTTCTATTCTCCAGGCTGCGAGCAACGCGCTGCCTGTCCTGTGTGCTCTCTCCCCCTTGCAAACTAAATGGAAATTTCATCTAATTTTTACTTTTATATATTTGGTACAAGGTGTACAGGGTCTTGCTGTGTAGATAGAGCGCAGTCCTAGTGACGCTCCTGTTTTCAGCCTCCTGAGCCCTGGGAGCTCAGGGATGCACCACTACTCCCAGTCTCAATCAACGTCGCAGCGTGTCCTGGGGGCAGGCCGGCGCGGCAGGACTGGGGAGCCAAACCCTGGCTTCTGCATCTGCTTGAAGTGCTTTAATCCACTGAGCTATTTGGCTGGCACTAAACCAAAATTTCTTGAAAAACAATTTAAATAATGAAGTTTAACCCATCTCTTTTCACTTTTTTTTGTTTGTTTCAGTACTGGGGAAGGAAGCCAGGTCCTCACAAAAGCCAGCAAGGGCTCTATGCTGTTACAGCCTCTGCCTCACAGTGTTTTTGAACAGCCTTATCAAGATATAATTCACAGGGCCGGCGAGATGGTTCAGTGGTCTAAAGCGCCTGCTTAGGAAAGCTCAGGCAACCGTAGGGACTGCAGTTCAATCCCCGGCATCACATGCTGCGCCAGCCCCACCACCTGGGCAGGCTGAGCCAGTCATAAAATAAACAAACAAACAAACAAACAAGCAAGCAAATAAATAAATAAATAAATAAATAGAAAGATATAATTCACAAAGGGCCAGCCAGATAGCTCAGTGTACTAAAGCGCCTGCTGAGGCAGACACAGGGGCCGGGATTCGATCCCCGGCCTGCTGTGCCAGTCCTGCCCCCACAACTCCCCTCCCCGGGCGTGCTGAAAGAGTGACTGAGACTGAGCATGGCTGCACGCACCTGGAATCTCAGCACCTGGGAGGGCTGAAAACAGGATCGCCATGAGTCCCATCTGTGTAGTGAGACCCTATAGATCCTGTACTACACACATTTAAAAAAGATACAATTCACATACTGTAGAATTCACCTGCTGAAAACGTGTAAGTCAGTGGCTTCCAGCACATCCACAGATGTTGCCATGGCCAATGTTAGAGCATTTGTCACATCAAAAAGAAATTCTGCACCCCGGCTAGACCCCTCCCCCAGCCAAAGGCGCAGCTGATCTTCTACGTGGAATCAGAATACGAGGAATACGAGGCCTCTTCTGATTGCTTTCTTTTATTTAGCTCTGTGATTTTCAGTCCAGGCATGTTGTAGCATGTACACTTCCTTCTACAGCCATGTACTATCCCATTCTATGGGTTTACCATACCATGCTTTGGCAATAGATTAATGAATCAGACATGGAGTTATTTCACATTTTGGCTGTTATGAATAGTTTTGCTATAGATATTTGTGCGCAAGTTTTATCTGAGCACATTCGGTTTGTTTGTTCATTTGTTTTGTTTCTTTTCTTTCTTTCTTTCTTTTTTTTTTTTTTTTTCTTGGTCTTTTTGAGACAGGGTCTCGCTATGCAGTTCAGGCTGGCCTTGAACTCACTTTTGTAGCCCAGGCTGGTCCTCGAACTCGCACCAACCCTCCTACCTCAGCCTCCCAAGTGCTGGGATTACAGGAGGGCACTGCCACGCCCAGCTCATTTTGTTTCTTTGAGACAGGGTCTCTCTATGTGGCCCACGCTGGCCTCTGACTTGTGGCGATCCTCCTGCCTCGGCTTCCCAGAGCGTTGGAATCGCAGCCTTGCGCCACCATGCCTGGCTCCCGTGTTATCTTCATGTTTGGTCACTGGGAGAAGTGACAGGCTTCTGGCTGCACCAGTGTCATTGCCACCCAGACTCCCCTCCGCCCTCAGAGCCTGCTGAGTGCAGTTCTGCTAGCTGGTGTGAAGCAGCACCTCCCTGTGGTTTGTGGTGGATTTCCCTGACGAGCAATGACGTCAGGATCTTTTCATGTGCTTCTTGGTCATCTCTGTATCTCCCCTGGAGAAATGGCTGGCCTGAGCCTTTGCACGTGAAAAACAGTTTTTAGCCAGGCACAGTGGCACAGGCCTATAATCACAGCGCTTGGGAGGCTGAAGCAGGAGCACTGCTTTGAATTCGAGGCCAACCTAGGCTACCTGGTGAGCTCAAGGTGAGTACAGGCGCAGAGCTCCCCCTCACTCCTCGCTACCTCACCCACCGCTCCGTCCTCTTCGCATTTGCAAGAGCTTTATCCCCGTTTCCTGTTGTCTTTTATTTTGTTCTCATTTCTTTTGTCCTTTTGAGACAAACAAAATTGTCTATACAGATTTTTACAAATTTTATTTATTTATTTATTTATTGCGGGACCAGGGTTCAAACTCACGGCCTTACACTTGCCAGGCAGGCACTTGTGCCACGGAGCTATCTCCCCAGCCCCAATATACAGCTTTGATATACAGTTCAAGTTGCCTTAAATTTGCAGGTGTTCTGCCTCGGCCTCCTGAGTGCTGGGATTATGGGTAAGCACCACTACGGCCAGCCTTGTATTTTATTCTTATGTTTTTAAACATTAACTACTTAAAAAAATTTTAACATCTTTTATTTATTTACTTGGTACAGGGCCTTGATACGCAGCTCAGACTTGCAGTAATGCTCCGGGCTGAGCCTCCCCAGTGCTGGGATTACAGCTGTGCGCCACCGAGCTCTGTTTGGGTGGCTGGGACGGTATGCTTGGGGTTCTGGGGCTGGCACAGCATGCGGTACTGGGGATTGAACTTGGGTCCTTGTGTTTGCCAGGCAGGCGCTTAGACCACTGAGCTATCTCACCAGCTCCTGTTCTTCATTTAGTTGGCTTCTTTTATGTGAGAAATGATTGTTAAGCCCATGAGTCTCATTCATTTCTCCTAACGTTGCAGTCTCAGGCGCATCCACTTTCCTACAAGAGACTTGAACGTATCCATCGTTATGCAGCCGAGGTATCCGCTGAGTGTGCTGAGCGCCCCGCTTTCCTCCTCCACCGCCCGCTGCAGGGGGAGGGGCGCCCCAGGACTTCATCACCTCGGTGCACATGTGTGGGATGAGGCAGCGGGGGT
>PVKN010023266.1:0-14852 GCA_004027915.1 Capromys pilorides | reverse complement strand
GCACAGAGCCACGGGTGCAGGCAAGGCGCCTCGGGACAGCCTGGGCCTTGGCTGTGTGTGGGGCTTGGGGGCGACCAAGGCTGACAAGGAAGAGGAAGGCTACACTGTCTGCCCCACGGACTGACCTCGGGAACCTGGCTGTTCTGGAGGAAGGAAGGAAGGAAGGAAGGAAGGAAGGAAGGAAGGAAGGAAGGAAGGCTCACTCAGCAAGTGCTGCTCTGGGTGATAGAGGCACCTCCATGCTCCAGGCCCACTGCACACATGCAGGTGGCAGGCCTGCGGACAGCAAGGAGCAGGGGTGGGGGCGAGGGAGACAGTGTCCATCCAGGCCTCGCGCCCGACCCTGCTGACCTCCAACCTTTGGTCTATCTTGGGGCTTTGAGAAGCACTTGTCCCCAAAGGGACACGTTCCTTAATTTTAACACATCTGAGACCCTCCCACAGAGGAGCAGGCAGAGTTCTGTAGCAGCCCTGGAACCAGGACCTCCTGTGGGATGTGGGGGCTTGGGGTGCTGGGAAAGGGTGTGGGGCGCACACTCAGGACCCGAGGAAAGACCATGGGGGCAACATCTAGGTCTGGGGCTGCCGGCACCCCTCCCTGCTCAGGAGCAGGAGGAGAGCAGCAAGCAGCGCCAGGACAGGGTCCCTGCAGCTTCCAGGGAAGGAGGGTTCCCAGCAGTCCCCGTGAGACTGAGGCTCGCACCCTGAGAAGGGCTGCAGAAAGCACTGGTAGGGGTAGGCTGACTATAGGACAGAACAATGCAGGCGACAGGCCTCTGCGAAGCAGTCACCATTCAGCAAAAAAAACAACCAAAACGACGGATCCCACAGGTCACGGCAGTACCTGGCTTGGTTCCTGTAGGTCCTGCTATGGGAAAGGCAGACTGGGTCCAGGACCTGGGGCTGTGGCCAAGAAGGGAGATGGACAGGACAAGGCTGGGATCAGGGCAGAGGAGACAGGATGGAGGTGCTCATGGCCCTGCCCTCTGCCCCAGTTCCTGCTCCCACTTGGGTTTCCACATCTCATCTTCTCTCCCTGCACAGACTCCTTGCTCTGGTAGGGACCACACTGTCTCCACCTCCTCAGCACCCAGAGGTTCAGTCTCCCCAGGGTGGCATGGAAGGTAGGCTGGCATTGCCCATGAATCTGTTAGAAATGCAGTTCAGGCTGTACTCAGGGTGGACCGGCTTCTCACGCAGCCCCTGTCTGCAGCACTGGGTGATGTGAGGCTCAGCGTGGGCTCCCCCCAGGAGCCACCACACCAGGTTGAGAGCCAGCAGGCCTGGGTTTCTAGTGGTCCCCAGGGGTGAAGAGGAGACCTGAGAGGAGAACCGGACAGGGCTGAGGCTGAGGGTGGCTCTGGAGATCCCAGCCACTCACTCAGTTTACAGAAACAACTGAGGCTGGAAATGGGATGTGATTTTTCTAAGGCTGCACAGAAGACAGGCCAGGCGAGAAGTCACATGTGAGGGCTTGAATGCTTGCACTAACCCTCTGACATCGCCTCCCTCCCCAGGGTGAAGCGACGGAGGTGGCCCCTGAGTCTAAATGCACAGGCAGGCCCCATGCAGCTGGAAAGACAGGTGAGAAGGTGTGTGCCTTCCTGCTGGCTCATCGTGGGGATGTGGGAGCTGCTGTGGAGAGGAGCCCAACGCCTCCTGGATGTGGTCTGCACACTGCCAGGCCCGAGCCAGAGCCAGAGCCTCGCCGCTCCCTGGTTCCCAACCCTTGCCAGGGAGAAGCACACGCAATCACGGTCTTAGCTGCTGCGTGTCAGGTCAGCACTGCGCAGCCACTCCGGGCTCAGGCTCCTTCCTGTCTCTTCCAGCCATGCCAGGGCACAGAAGCCGAAGAACTGCCATAGACTTGCTGGCCCCAGTTCCCGAGAAGCTTGGGATCTGGACCAGATGATGACAGTGAAGCAAAACACTGGGCAGGTGCAGGCACAGCGTGGTGGCCCTGGCCAAGCCCATGCGGTCACGCCACGGTGCCCGCTCCTCTCCTGAGCCTGGAGGCATCCACCCAGCCCTGCTGGCGGAGTGCTGTGCCAACATTCCTCCCATGCCCTGTCCAGCCCTGCTGGTTGCAGGCTCCAGGGGCAGGGCCAGGTCAGGCTGCTGCAGGCCGGGGCGGCCCAGGAGAGCTGCATGCGCCCTGGGTCAGGGCAGGGTGCCCACCTGGGGCTGGGTGGGGTAGAGCAGGGTCTGACCCCCCCACCCCCACCAGCTGCCTGTGGTTGTGGCTGTGATTGCACTGGAAGCAGAACTCGCCTGGCCAATTTCAACAGCAAATGAACAAACCACTGAGCCGATCTGTCACCCGATGATGAGGCTGGCAGAGGAAGGCTGCGTCTCCCTCAGCGCACCAAAGCTCTCTTCTTTCCCGCTCCACCCGTCACCATCACCGCGCTATCACCGCCAAGGCACGGGGTTCTGCCCTGCACCTTTCGGACCTTGCAGAGCTTCAGTGCTTTCTGGGCAGGGCGCACCTAGGACAAACCGAGTAGGAACGTCCATTCAGGACACCTCGCCAGCTGCTCATGAGCTCGCAGTTTGTGAGAAGGCGTCAGAGCGGAGCGGGTCCCACAGGGTGGCAGGGAGTTCTGAGGGGGCAGGGTGCGGGCTCTGGGGCCTGGGTCCGGGAGGCTGAGTCTCCACAGCCTCCATAGGCATGGGAGGGCCTACGTATCTAGGGCTGGAACAGTGTCGGTCAGCAGGCCTGGCTCTGGAGCTCCGCATCTCTTCCCAGCCTCCAAGCCTGGGTCCAGAACTCCCAGGCCAGCTTCCTGTCCTGCTAGCTGGGCTCTAGAATGCTCACGCCTTCCTCCCAGCCTACTATTAGGGCTCCTCAAGCCCTCTTCCTGGTGCCCTCCAGGAGCTGGCGGGGACAGAAAGAGAAATGCACTTCCCAGAGAGCTACACCAAGGGTCCACACGACACAAAGGGTCCACTGTTTGTCTGGAGCTCTGCACTGACTGCAAGTCCTGGCAAAGTCCTGGTGGAACTGCAAGCCTGGCCTCTGTCACCCTGTAAGAGCTTCTCCAGGGCCACTGGCAGTGGGCTTTTTGGTAACCCTCTGGCCTTTGATTTTACGTGAGTAACTCACCTTCTTGTGATTCAACATTAGCTTCACAGGGCATTTTTAGTACAAAGTTCTCAGCTAGGTTGGCGGCTGTGAGCCTTGTCCTGTTCAACCTTTCACCTGCGAGAGTGAGACCTCCCACCCACTGCTCTTCCTGGGAGTAAGAGAGGCAGGAGGTCCTGCATGCTGTAGATTCCACACTGGCCATTCTGGGACCTGTTTTACAAATAGTAATTTTATGCTGACACTCTGAAAAGGAGATACTGTTCCCTTTGTACAGATGTGGACACTGAGGCCCTAGGGAGAGGGTCCAGGCCTGGCTGCCTGCTGCCCAAGCTGCCTCCTCAGTGTGCCTAGTGCCCATGGCTCTGGCCCCCTGCAGCAGGGGTCAATATCAGCACTCTCTCCCCCATCTCCCCGGGGTCCAGAGGCGGCAGCCCACTGCCCACACACTCTGGGTATCATCCTGTGGCCCCTCAGCAAGCTGCGTCTGCACCCCAGGACCCAAAGGGTTTCTTCTGAGCCAGCCCCAGCTGCCTGCAAGGTGTGGGAATGGAGTCTGCCTGTGGCACGGGGTGGGCCTCAGGCTGCCATCACCCTGTCTCCACAGGCACCCTCTACTGGCTGCACAAGACTAGAAGCTGGTGGCCCAGCGAGCCAGTCCCATCAGGCAGCCCAGCACAGGGACAGCGGGCTTAGAGACACAGCGACCGGCTGGCATCTGGGACTAAGACAATGTCTCCTACACTTCCCTGATACCTCAGCCGATGGGTGGGCAGGAGGCTGTGTGCACCCAGTTTACCCACTCCAGCACCAGGACCCAGACACAGCTCTAGGGTGGCAGAGAGTGCTGGGGTAGGGGGATGTGGCCGGAGCCTGCAAGCCTAGGAAAGCCCTTCAAGCCCAGGAGGTCAGGGGAGAGCAGGAACGTGGCAGGTAGGCTCAGCAGGAGCCGCAGACCAGCGGATGCACTGGGTGCTGAGTCTCCAGCCACGTCACCCTGAATGTGCAGAGGAGCTGTCTCGTCTGCGGGATTGTGTTTGCACATGGGGAGCAGTGGGGTGAAGAGGAAGCAGCCAGAGGAGAAGAGGCTTCTGCTCCCAGCGTTCAGTGCAGGGCAGCTCCAGAACTGTAGGCTGGCAGATAGGCTGACGCTCCCATGTCCTCTACACCAGGGCTGCTGAGAGTGTGGTGGCTGACAACTGTGACACCCAGCTGAGTGGAACCAGTGCGGTGCTGGGTGTGAGAGGCCCACTCGAGGATTGTGGCCGAGAAAGTGAGCAGAAGCGCTGGAGAAGTGGCCGTGAGGGAGCTGTGGCTTCTCCTGGGGAGCTCGTCCTGCTGACTTTGCTGATGTGGACTTGGTTGTGCTCACCCTTGGAGGAGATAAGAGGGTCTGTGGTTCACTTCGGGGGCACTCTGGTCCTCGCTGAGCGTCGCTTCCTGGCTCCAGCACAGATCCCCCAGCCGCTGGCACAGACCCTTCCTCCCGCTGCCCTGGACTTCCTTGCTTCCGTCACTGGCCTTCGGGCCCTCCCAGAGCAGAGCCATGAAACAGCCTGTGTGAGGCCTTGTCAGGGGTTCTGGAGCTTCAGCTGGGTGCAGGCAGAGCACTGCCGTGGGACCCAGAGCCTCAGCTGGGTCTTTCCGGTCTCCAGGGTGTGGACAGATTTCCTGCGCTCTCTTTGGATGTGACTCTTTAGGCGACTGTTGTAATCTCACAAGTGAAGTGGCCTGTATCGTGTTGTCCCCTTGTAACTCCCGACTACAACAAGGACCTTCCTCAGTGCGATGAGACTGTCATGTTCCACAGGCCTCACACCCAAGGCCTTCCTAGATCACACCTGCACGCCTCACACCCAGGTCTTCTTGCTAGCACTGCCCTCAGGGGGACAGTGGCACGAGTGGCACAGCACTGATCTGTGACCAACACACTAAGCTTCTGACTCTCCTCACTTCCGAGGCTTTGACCACTGGGGGGAGCTATGCGTAGGTGCTCGGCGGGATCTCCTTGAGGATGCCATGCATGTTTCTGGGGGGCCTGGGGGGTTAAGGGTTCACAAGGCCCCAGAGACAGCTCTCCTCTTACCTGCTCCAGGGTCCCCCACCAATAGCCTCATGCTGGCTATTGTCCTTAACCCCTCAACCCAGGCAGCACCTGTCAGATGTCCCCACAGGAGAGCTGCTACCCCCCAAATGTGCCCTGGGGGTGCAAGTCCCTGCGCTGGGCCACACTCAGGGTGAGTGCGATGCGTCTCCTCGAGGACCAAGCAGGACGTTATCTGGAGCAAGCCTGCCTGCCTGCCTTCATCAGTTTCGTCAGTGAGAACACACGCTACGTTAAACTCTGCCTTACAATGTAATACTACATCTCCTCATTATTCAACTTGTAACATGTCTGTAATTTATTTGTGCCTATATTTCCCCCTCTCAGCCCCAGACCTGCTACTTCCCTTGCTTCCTAGCACGGGGAACACAGCAAGTGAAGAACACCAATGCTTTAGAAGGCCACCTGCGGGAGCCTGAAGCACCCCACTTCCTGTCTAGGGGAGTCAGCCTGTGCACTGACAGTTTGGCACTCCACACTCCAGAAGGGGTGACGTCACGGGACTCCACAGATCTGCTCCTAGCCCTCAGAGCTGCCCTGTGCCTTTCCCTTGGGAAGCCTCCACCTGAGCGTCCTTCTCTTGATGGGGAGGCAGTCCAGGATTCTATAGTCCTCCCACTGTAGCTAATGGAGCTGGAGCGACACCTGAACACTGCCGTGCATGTGAGGCTTCAAGGGGGAGCCTGTCCAGGCTTGGGCCCCGTGACCTCTGCGGTTCCCCTTCAGCATTGTCTTACTGGGTGACAGGGCTCTCGTGAAGTTCAATGAAACACAGAGCTCATGTGGAAAATGGCAAGACATGAATACAGCCCAGGTCGTGCCTACCTTGGAGCAGCCAGGGGGTCTGAGGGAGCTGTCAGGCCTGGCTGGCTCAGAGGGACTGGGTAGGAGTAGGAGTGTTCTGAGGGTGAGAGGTGTCCAGCCCTGAGTCCCCACATGTCCTGTGACCCCCACAGCCACTGAATTCTCAAGAGGCTAGGTCTTCTATGAAGCTCAGCCTAAACTCTGCTATGGATCCCAGGGTTAGGGTCATAGTCAGGTCGGGGTCAGTGTTTAGGGTCAGGGTTAGAGTTACCCTAAACTCTGTTGTCATGCTTTTCAAAGGACCCTGAGTTTGTGTGTTTCTACACAGGCTCTGTGGTTGTGTCCTGGCAGTGCGGGTCCTCCTAATAAACCCTGAGGCTCTCAGCGTGGAGGAAGTTGAGCGTCTCTGTAGAGGAAGCAGTCTCTGCGCTAGTTTCTCACCATGGCTTTAGAAATCTTTAATTTTAACTGTTGAGTATTAAGGTGAACTGTTTGGATTCTGAGGCACAATGAAGTCTGGACCAGGAGGTAGGTTTCGAAGCTATGGGAACAGCTGTGTGCATGAGTGAGTGTCCCCTCTGCCCCCCATTCTCCTATCCTTGCACCAGTCTGTTTCTGTCAGCGAGGATACAGCCTTCCTGTCCACATGGGGAGCCACAGGGATGGGCCAGAACTTCTACTCCTTAGCCTGACAGACATCCACCCCAGACGCACTGTCCTGAGGTTGCCTGATGAATGAGGTGGACAGGAACCCTCTTTGGGACCTTGGAAAGGATGCCTGCCCACTGTAGCTGGGCCTGAGCCCTTGCTTTAGTGTCACCGACATGGAGGACTCACAGGCTTGGAGGATGGGACAGGACACTGCACTGCCAGTGTCTGCACCCTGCTCGTTCATGAATACTGGAGGGGCTCGGCAGTCTGCTGTCTTAGTTTTGCAATCTTCACAAATTAAATATTTGCCTTCAAAAGCAGCCTCTGTGATAAGCATCAGGATAATACTCCCTTGCCAGTGCGCAAGTCGGCCTGCGCTGTGGGTGGTCCAGGTGGGGAGTGCGGTCCACGTGGGAGCCTCAGTGGGAGCAGCCGATGGTGCCTGGGCACAACGAGGCCTCCTGTCCTTCAGGTGTCTCAAACTCAGAGTCCCAGTGCTGCAGCAACCCTGCCCAGCTGTCTTCTGTCTACAGAGTGAGGAGTGGCCCAGGGGCAGGACTGGACCCACTGGAGCGCAATGTCGCAGCACCCGAGGGAAGGTGTCTGCCCAGATCTCAACAATGGAGGCTGGATGCCGAGGAGCCCTACTCCAGGGAGGAGCTGCCTGAGAATCTCGCAGAGGGAAATCAGTCACAAATGTGTGTGCAGAATGAGTTTGTGCTGCCCACAAACCTCAGGCTGCCACATCGTGTGGCTCCGAGAGTGGCTGCTGAGAGGAAGGTCCACATGCTTGGCTCCCAGGGCGTCTACTCAACCATCTCCCAGGTGTGCACTGCAACACACTTTCCTCACAGGGGTGGGAGCTTTAGTGACATCCTTCTTCTGCCAGAGCACCCAGAGTATACTCTGCATCCCTGGGTGAAGACCACAAGTTCACCTACAGGCGGTTAGGCAGTTTCTCTCCTGGGTAACTTACTTAGCCTTGAGAAAAGAGTTCTGCAATTTTGGAGGTAGAAGCAAGTGTTTCACGTCAAGATCTTTGAAGATTTTCTCAGGAACAGTCCCTCTCTTGTGAGTGTACTGCCCAAAGGGCAGATGTTGGTGGACTGGGAACCTCCACATTGCTAACTCCTCATGCTGCCTGTTCTGACCTCCAGAGCAGGTGCCATATGTTCTGCACACTGATAGCTGATACTATGGGTACCACCACTGATGAGGTGAGGTGTGGTGAGGTGTGGTGTGGCATGGTATAGTATGGTGAGGTGTGAGGTGGGGCAAGGCGTGGTGAGGTACAGCTCAGTGAGGGTGGTGTGAGATGTGGTGAGGTGAGGTGGTGAGGCATGGTATGGTGAGGCACAGTGTGGTGTGGTGGCATGTGGAGCAGTGTGCTGTGGTGAGGTGTGTGAGGCACGGTGAGGTGTAGTGTGGTACGGGTGAGCTATGGCATGGCGTGGGATGGCTATGGACTGCCCCAGATGACAGTGGCTGGAGCAGACCTGGCTGAACTTCACTCCTGTGCATCATGTTATTTGCTCACTGTCTCCTCCCGTGGCCCCTGGTCCCAGTGGATGTGGCTCCTGCCTCCTGTCCTTTCTGGTCTTCCCTCTGTGCTCTACTGTGGTGCCAGCATAGGGTGTCTCAAGCTCCCTGCTCAGGACCCACTCTCGTGTCCCTCGGTTCACTCCCTGACTCCGCGGAGGGTTCACGCACACCGTTTCCCGGAGTGGCGCTCCGTCCCAGGCTCTCTCCCTACTTGCCTCACCTGTGTCTCTCTTGGTGAAGTTAGATGTGGGTCTTGTGTCGCGGTTTCTCTTCTCACTGTAGACTCTAAGCTCCTTGAGCACAGGGACATTATCTCTTGTCTCTAGGACACTCTGTGTCACTATGACCCTATGATGGTGTTGGCACGCCGCTGATGCTCAGCGAAGGCTTCACGAAGGAGTGAAGGTGTGGCGAGCCCATCTGAAACCCTTGCTTCTGGCTCCTATGCATGGAGGCTGGGCCTGAAGGGACTGGAAACATGGCGCCATGGCGATGTGAAGGGGAGAGGCTTAGGCAGAGTCTGGCAGTCATCGGGGCCCTCCTGTTTCACCTGCAGTCTAGTTTGCACCTCTGTCTCCTGAACTAAGAAAGTGCTTTCTGCCAGGATTTTGGTGTTGGCATTATGGTCTCCACTGTTACTCTCAGGGGACTGACACTGTTACGGTTTGCGTGTAGGTTGCCCTCTCCCCACCGAAGCCTCATGCAGTCCTGGGGTGGCTCCTGGAGTTTGTGCTTGATTATTGTGGGTGTGGATGTGCACCTGCTCTGAGGGCAGGCAATCTGCACTACAGTGTGAGGAGGGAAGAGAGGCTGGCTGCTGCCTGAGCTGCCACTCCCTTTGCTGTCTTGCTCTTTGCCAGGGCCATGAACCGCTACTCTCTGCCATTGCCGCTCTGCCTTGGAGCAGGCTGAGTATGGACTGAAACCTCCAGTAACTGTGGGCTCAATAAACCTGTCCTTTCTTCATTTTGCGTGTCAGGTACTTGCCCCAGCAGGGAGAGAAGAGTAGCTGAGACTGTGTTGGACTCACCTCTCTGCTCACCTCTAGCCACTAAAGAGCTGTCAGTGGTATGGATCCTTTGGGATCTAGAAATACCAGGCCAAACTTGGATCTAGGTGCCCTGGGCCTCATGGTTCTGAGTGATGGTGACATGACCAGGTTGTGATGGCTCCAACTGCTGGTTTTACCAGGACCCACAAGGGAAGGTGACACCCTGTGTGTGAGCAAGTCAGGCCTTCTGGCTGTGACATGAACTTGCTGGGGCACATGCAGGGCTGTCAACACAAGCACAGAACAAAAACCAAACACCGTGGGTATTTCCACAGGGTCCAGAGGCAGGAGGGTCTTTGGGGCCTATTTCTCCATTGCTTGATCCAGTGTGTCGGACCCCAGGAGCCCAGGTTCTGAGTGACAACAGTGACGACACAGAGCTGAGTTTCTCGGGGTGAAATCGCCACAGGGTACTTTCATGTTCCAGCAGCCCCTGTCCTCCCTGTGTGACTGGAAGGCTGGTGACCGCCCTCCTTGGTCACATTTCCATGGAGTGCCACACTGTGCTGGGGTGACAGGCAGGAGAGCCCTCAGCTGTAGGATCCTAAGTGCTGATGAATGCTGCTCCGCCCACAGAGCCTCAGGCCTTCACTTTCCCTCAGCTTCTGTTGCAAGCAAGGCCGGCCATCCTGGGGTTGTACCCTGGCTCCCCACCAACAAGGGGGTAGCTGGGACTCCAGGGCCCCCCGAGGCCATTCTAAACAACCACCTCAGTTTTGTAACTGTGGTAGATGGAGCCGGCTGAGTTTGCCTACACTTGACAGCTTTCTCATTGTGGAAAAGCTGCTAACACTTTCCTCTATTACCAGCCTTTACCAGACTTACAAAGCTTAGATTGTTTCCTCTTGAGGTGAGTAGGTGCACAGCCTCCGGGGCTGACATTACTAGGGGAAACTGAGGCACTCTGAGGGGCTCATTTAGGTAGGCACACAAAGCTGAGGACCAGGCTCTGGTCTGGGCTCCCAGCTCCAAGTTCCCGGTGTGCTCCTGATAGTTATTGGCTGTGTGCCTACGGATGGCAGGGACCTCTCTGAGCCTGTTTTATCTTTGAGAAACAGGAGATGAACGCAATAGTGCTCTGTGAGGAGCGTGCTGCTGCAGCGCACAGAGGCCAGGTGAGCAGACAGCAGCTCCCTTCTTCGCTTTGTGTCTAAGGAAAGCAGCAATCTCGGAAAGGAAAGGCGAGTGCTGCTGTAGTAGGTGAACTCAGGGGCACTGGGGAAGGGCGGACGGGGGATGGGGCAGGTTTTTGTTTCCTAATTGATCTAATGTGCTAAGTGAGCTTAATATGGCTAATTAATGATGCCTGGGTGGGAGGAATAAGCCGGGCAGAGCCCAAACAGCATCAAAGACACACTGAGGCAGGTGTCCTCTGGGATAATTGCGGGGCGGTGGGGGAGTTGCTAGGAGTGGGGAGGCTGAGCCTCCCAGGGCCAGCTGCCAGGAGGCCACCCTCACGGCTCCCAGGTCTGAATTTTAGGTTTGCTGAGCTTTTGAAGTAGGGCCCCTGGGTCTTTCCCTGAGAACAGATTCCATTCTTTGGAAAACACCAGTCTCTCTCCCTTGGCCCAGAATGGGGCACTAGTTGACCCAGAGTTAAAGAAAACACTCTACACCCCGTGACATGGTGGACAATGCTGCTCTTGCTAGGTACCTGGCCCCATGGCAGGCTCGATGCTAGGCTCGGGGATAGGAGACACTTAGAAGAGAAGCCAGAGCCCTGACACCTCTCCCTCCTAGACACAGGTGCCCCTCCGCCTGCAGCAGCCACCCTGTCACCCATGGCAAGTTGCAACTGTTGTAAGTCACAGAGGTTGCGGTGCATCCGCAGTGAGACCCTAGGCTCAGCAGCCTGTGTTCAGGGCCTCCTTGTTCCCCAGGGCCCAGCACCCTGCCCAGCACCCACGATGGTCAGATCCACCTTTTCAGCCCAGGAAAGGTCAGGACTCAACACCCAAACAAAAGTTTCTACTGAACACAGCTGACTTCCACGCCATGTGAAGTCAAAACACCATGAATCATCCAAGTTAGGGATGCTTTGTATGTCTCTCGGACAACGTGAAAATCGTGCTTGCAAGGTAGGAAATCAGGTAAGGGTCAGAGAATGATAGCAAACCCGTCAGGGACATTTCATCCTGTCTTCTGGTTGCTGTCATGGGGTGTGGGTGGGGGTCAACACTGCTGTCCTGCACAGCCCAGCTTCCCTGGGGATGGGGCTACAGATCCCTACCCTGTCCCCTCCAGATCCCCTTCCCATGGCTTTGTTAAATGTGTCTATGAAGGTCAGAAGTGGCCCTGACCTGGGAACAGGCTGGAGGAGCTCTGTCCCAGGCACCTGTGTGGCTTCATAGCTCGCTCTTGGTTGGGAAAGGTCTCCAAGTGCTGCTCAGACCTGCGCAGCAGCTGCTGGAGATCTGGGCAGGAGCTGCCCTCCTCGCTCCACCATTGTCCCTGAGACTGTCCCCATCCTGTGCTCCTTTGGCCCCCGGTTCCAGCTGGGATCTCAGCTCCCCTCCTGGTGCTGATTCAGGCAGCAGGGAGACACCGCGCCAGCAGCACCCTGGGAACACAGGACTGCTCTCCTTGCAGCTGTCCCGGCATGGAGGGGACCTGTGAGTGGAAATGAAGACCTCAGCCCACTGCCTCTGCTCCCCACTGTGGAGCCATGGCATCGTCTTGAGGTGGACTGAGGCTCCAGCCCCTTCTCACATTCCCAGGGACCTAGGCTCTGGCAAACCAGAGACGTACACTTTTCCAGCATCCAAGCACAGATCCCACGCAGAGCTGTGCTCACTAACCAAATGTGCAACCGACAGCGAGCTGGGATTTCTGGTGTTTTCCCGAAGACAAAGGAGCAACCTAGGTCTGAGAACAGGTGGCGTACGCAGTCACTAAAGCTTGTCCGAACGCAGCAAAGCATGATATGCATTTGAAAAATGCTCTTGGGCTTGTCTGCAGCCAGAGTCTGGAAACCCAGAGGACAGTGCCCAAGCTTACCTGGTCCGCGTGCGACGGCAGCTTCCTGGCCTGGCCGACTGCGGCTGCGCCAGTGTGGGCTGGGCAGGCTCTCCACGCCAGAGCTCTCCCTAGCAGGGGCTCTGCGTCCCAGGGCAGCGGGTGCCGGGACCAGGGTAGCACAGCTCTGCCTCTGCTTTAAAGCGCTCCTGGAACTCTTCTGACTGCTCCCTGTCTTGTCTGCAAGCTGCGAGCTGGGCCGTCCCCCGGGGCTTTCCTGCTGCGGACTCAGCTACGCCACCTAGAGGGCACTCGTGACACTGCAGAAGTGCCTGGCCTGTCAACCCCGGGCTGCACCCACCCGGCACACCTGGCCCTCCTTGCTTCCTGCCCTAAAGGGCCAGGAATGTGGAGAAACATTGATTTCTGCAGCAGTGTGTGTGGGGATCGGCTTCCATCAACACAGCCAGCCTTGGGCGCGAGAGCACTAAAAGCAAAATTAACATCAAAATATCATTAATCAGAACTGGTTCACAAGGGACCCCCCACAGAGAAGCCACAGGCCTTGGGCCCTGAGGGCAGTTCTACCTCCGGCCTCTAGAAACTGTGCAATTCCCACACTGCTTGCCCACACAAATACTGTGGGCTCCCAGTCACTGCCTCACTTCCTGTCCTCACACCTCACCCCATCGTCACAGATGCCTGAGCAGCAGGGAAATACAGATTGCCCACTGGACTGCAGGGGAGGATTCACATCCCGTGGAACTCCAGACAACTTTCTGTACCCCGTCAGTTTGATATATAACCCTCTATCACTCTGATAACTGAATATCCTGCACCAAACTTTATGGCCAGGTAGTATTAGAACCATTTTTAAAGATGCTAGTCTACTGTTTCCCCAAAATGAAACTATTTGGTATTTTCTTTTTAAAGAATGGATTCTCCCGTCCTCTGCATACTTCAAATGTAGGAACAGAGCGGCTCTGCTGGCCTGAGCTTCGTGTCCTCCTCCTTTTTCATCTTGCTCCTCTGCCTTGGGGCCTATGGGTGACTTCATGCACAAAAAAGTGAAGAGCTCAGGAGAGAAACAGGAGCAGGAGCTGGGGCCTGCCAAGGATCCAGTCTGGGGACAAATGTGCTCCAGACAGGCTCACAGGTCCTGTCCTCCTGAGGGCTGGCCAGGTGGGTGTCGCACCCACACCTTGTAGGGTTTTAGCTTGAGGCTTCACGTCGGCTTCTCTGCACTGCCCCATGGAGCTCACACTGAGGGACTGTGACAAATTAGGATCATGGAGGCTCTCCGAGTAGGAACCTGGCGAAATGAGGGACAGGCTGTCCCTCTACTGCACCTTGGACCCCTTGGCAAGCTCATTTGGACAAGTGGGTCTGAGGATGGGAGTTGCTTTAGGTGTGGCTCTTTTCTCCTATAAGAAATTAAATGGTGATTTTAAATTTACTGAAGAGAGGGTGGGGGAGATAGCTCAGTATAATAAGTGCTTGCCTGGCAAGTACAAGGTCCTGAGTTCAATCACTGGTACAAAAAAAAAATTACTGAAAGGAAATTGGTGCCACTAGCACCTGCCAAAAGAGAGCGGGGGAGAAAGAGCAATTCAGTGTAGCACAAAAGGCCCCTCAGCCAGTGAAGTTCAGTTTCTTAGTTGCCCAGGTTGCAGTTCCTGTTGCAGTTCCAGTGGCTCCTGTCTCCTAGAAATGGCAGGTCACTGTGATGCACAGTGTACAAACCAAACCCCAAATGGACAAACCATTCTGCCTCTGTGCTTCCTGCTTGTTTATCTCATGTAAGCCCTTGACCACCAGAGATCAAGGCCTGACATTTTGAGGTGACTTCAATCAATACTGCTTGACATCAAAAAAATATGCCTCCAAATCCTGGGTGTCATTTTGGTATTTCTGTTTGCCGTTGCATCTGATGGGTCATCTGGAAAAACTGACTGTGCTGCCCTCTTTAGTCACTGATTGTAACCCTCCTGGACAGAGCCAGTGTTGTAGGCAACTGAAATAGATAGCAATATCATAGGCAGTCCGACAGGGCCAAGTCCTCAGGAAGACAGTGTGTAAGACAGGGTGACTTTGAACTTTGGAAGAGACAGACAGTCCTGCCTAGTGCCACACCTCAAAACAAAAGTAAATAAATGCAGCGACATACTTCCCTGGAGATGGGCATCAGGGATTGATATTTTAATAGGTATTAATCACCTTGAAAGACCCCTATAGAGTCACTAACCTGGCCAGCCAGATAGCTCAGCACACTGCCGCTTAGGCAGAGCACAGGGGCCAGGGTTTGATCCCCAGCATGCCATCTGGTCCTGACCCTGGAGTGAGCTGAGACAGCGATGGAGACTGGGCATGGTGGCACATGCCTGTAATACCAGTGCTAGGGAGGCTGACAACAGGAGAATCACTGCGAGTCTGATCTGTGTAGTGAGACCCTGTAGACCCAGTACTAAGTACATAAAAAAAGAGTCACTAACCCAGTCCCCAACAGGAAGAGACCCTACACGTATTCATGTCCTCTTGCTATGTGACTCATTTCCTCACTTGGTACTGGATTTAATCAATTATACTTGAGCAATGGTGCTTGTACTCTAATTGGTTGACCATAGTTTTATTCTACTTCATGCCCACCTAAGCGAGTTCTG
>PVKN010023265.1:0-14810 GCA_004027915.1 Capromys pilorides | reverse complement strand
ATCCAACAGTAATATATAAATTGTCCATCTCCCTCTACTAAAATTGCTTTTATCCTTCAACATTCAGAAATTTTATGAATTCAAAGTGATAACTAAAAAATCCAAAGTGATAACTAATGTTAATCTTCATAGTATGATTTCAATCAAATGTTTATAACAAATTAAAATCAAAATATAGAAAAGCCCAATCCAGATTCAACAAAATGAGCTATAATGTTAACTTCATTCTTTTTTAAAGTAAGAGAGTATAGATTTGACCCTTCCAGAGAGGACGCCTTGGAGCAAGAATTATGGAAAACAAACTCACTGGGTAACCTTGGCAGTTACATCATTTGTGTCATTAGGCAAGTTCTGACCAAACATGGATAATTATCACACTCCACGAGTTCAAAGATCCAGAAACTGGCGGTGCTTGACACTGGCAAAGCCCATTTGTCCAGTGGTGCACAGTGGCAAGGCAATGCCTAATTTGTTTCTGTCCTCAGGAGAGCTTTTGTGGGAGGTGAACTGTCAAGATATAAGACAGGTGCAGAAGGTGAAGTGTGCGGAAGTTGAGAAAGGTGTTCACAGCTCTTAACATGGTAGAAGAGTCACTGATAGGGCTCTCTCTCTGTCTCTCTGTCTCTGTCTCTCTGTCTCTGTCTCTGTCTGTCTCTGTCTCTCTCTTTGTCTCTCTCTCTCTCTCTCTCTCTCTCTCTCTCTGTCTCTCTCTGTCTCTCACTCACTCTCCTCTCTGCTGTCTTTTCACATGCTCTTTCACCCACGTTTGTCTGTCTTTCTTGGCTATTCCCAAAGGAGCATTATGTAAGGCCACACCTTTCCTTTTGAGAGTCATTTTGATGTCACAAAATACAAAGCGTTGGGTGAGTTTTCTCCTTTCATTCTGCTGTCACAACCAAGTGTATGGCAGGCAAGGTCAGACTCCTGCACATCAACTGCATGTGTAGTAGCAGGGCATCTAGCAACAGAATCTCCTAGGCCAATGAAATACATAGGTATCCATGGCATGTCAACTAAAACAAGGCAAGAGCTATAATTTCAGCTGGCCATTATAAAGGTGAATTGGCTGAATCATGAAAGGGCGAGTGGTATTAACCTTAGGACCAGAAGGATAGTAGCTCCCAGAGAGCAGCTGGAAACATAAATCTCTACTGGCTGAGAAGCAGAAAGATACTTAATGGAAGTGTAATTGAAGGATTTTTTCTTCTTTCTTTAAGCTTAGATAGTTTGGCTGATGTCACTGGGAATTATCTTAACTCCAACTCCCAGGCAGGGCCAGTGGCCTATGGATGATTAAACGCCCATCAGTGAGTGGCCGTCTGCTCTAGACTCAGCCACATTTCCCTGCTGCGTTCTAAATTCCCCAAACCACACTTGTCTTGGAGGTGGAGGAAGTGGTGGCCCCAGAAGCAGCTGTTTAAAAGCACAAATGCTAATTAGGGGTGAGCACCCATTCGTACCATGCTACCACGCAGATTGATTTATCAAATTAGCTAAAACCCCTTTGAAAGCAAGGACTTTGGAACCTCAGTAAAGTGAAATGAAGAAGCAACTTTAGAAAACATCTGGTCTACATCTTCTGTTTGAGGAACTTGAGGCCCAGAAAGGTTAAGTGGCTGAGTGAAGGTCACCAGAAAATCAGTGGCAGAGCTGGAGCAGAGCCCAGTCTTCGCTAGGTGCCTTTGTGTCCCAAGTCATCTCACCTATAAACACTTTGTTTCATAGTTGTGCAAAATAAAGTTACCACACGAGAAGGGGTGAGATGAGCCTGGATCCAAATCTAGTTTCCCATGTTCCTTGTCCAATATTCTGTCCTTTATCACATTGTCTCTGTTTACATTGCCCCACAGTGGGACAGAAGGATGAACCAGGAGGCAGTTGAATGAGCTGCACTTTGGCACATCTGTTCATGCATCTGTAAGCTTTGAGAGCCTGCCATGTGCCAACGGCTTCAGCCACTCTGGGTAGCGGAAACTAAGGAGGCTACAAGAGACACTGAGTTGTATACCCCCAAATTGGGGCACATGTGGAATAATTGAGCCGCAGATGATCAACCCCCACCCCAAGAAAGGCACAGAAACATCCTACATGTCCCAGAGCATGATTTCTTTCTGCCCTTCTTTGATGCCCCCCCCCACCCTGCAACCATGTGACCTTCCCCAGTCCTTCTCCAAGAAAGTAAACTTTGATTTATTCCCAGGAGCATCAGAGGGTACGTAGAGCAGGGCTTTGTGCATTGCTCGCATTCTTTCTTTCTTTTTTTTTTTTTTTTTTTTACCTATTTCTTAGTCAGATAGGGCAGAACCTAGCTAGGATCTCTCCTGAGTACCAACTGTTTATAGATAATGATGTTTTGCTACCAGTTCTGGAAAACTCCGGAAGTGCATATTATCATCCCTAACATACAGATGACAAAACTGATGGCCAGAGAGCTCACTTTTTCAGAGCCAGACTTAGAGTGAAATCTAACTAGTTGTACAGTGAAACCTTCTCACATGACCTCCAAGCCTTCTCCATTATAACCAGGCAGTCCCATAGGACACAGAGCTTCTCACTGTCCAATCTGTTAGCTCTCTGGTTTACAACCTTCTCAGAGGACACTTCATTATCTCTTTGTGCCCTTTGCTTCATTATAGATCCTGGTTACCATTGGAATTGACAACTCATATCCCCCAGACAGGTTGAAAGTTGTGGATAAGATAAGAAAGAAAGAAAGAAAGAAAGAAAGAAAGAAAGAAAGAAAGAAAGAAAGAAAGAAAGAAAGAAAGAGAGAAAGAAAGAAAGAAAGCAATGCACAAAGCCCTGCTTTCTGTGGATAACGTAAAGGTGCCATATGTGGATACATTCTGTTCTGCTAACCCTTAGCTATCATTGCAGGTTTAGAGTGCAGCTTTGACTTCCCCTGTGAGCTGGAATATTCTCCTCCACTGCATGACCTTGGGAACCAGAGCTGGTCATGGCGCCGTGTGCCCTCCGAGGAGGCCTCCCAGATGGACTTGTTGGGTGGATCTGAAGAAGAACATTCTAAGGAGATCCCCAGAGGTAAGGGTAGAGGCTGTTGGAAAATGTGTCAGATGGGCCAACACTAGGCTGTGATGCTTTTTCTGTCTGAAAAGGTGAAACTTTTCTGTGTTTCTTTCCTGTTTCTTTTGAAATCTATTTTTGATATATGTGTTTCCCCATGGCTTTCTTGGGCTGTGCAAGGATGGGAATTATGTCAGTCTAATGACAAGGTCAGCCCAACCCTTTCCTCTTTTACTAAGTAATAGACACAGGATTTCATAACTCTCTTCCATGCAGATTTTCCCAAGGTAAGATAGAGAAAAATATGCTTATCTCTGTTAATTTGCTATGGGCTGGCCAAATAAAGTGCAAGATACCTGGCACAATTTAAATTTAAGATGAACAACAAATGATTTTTAATGTAAGCATGTCTCATACAACTGTGAGAATATGCTAAAAACCATACCATTTATCCTGAAAATTTCAAATGCGATTAAATGTCCTACACTTTTGTTTCCTAAATCTAACACTCTTGGAGGGCAAAGCAGAACTACATTAGAGCTTGTTTCAAAGCTCCTCATGAATATTCAGGCCTCATATTTGTTTTGTGGAATGCTACCAATAGTTCTAGGCTGTTTCTGAACATTACCTTCTGAGTTAATCAAGGCCTGAATAAGGTAGGCCCAGAATGAACTTGTTACAAATTTGTAGAGGTTTTAGAAAGAGATGTAGATACACCAAGCTCCAGCCCAGTCTTCAGGTCTCTCCAGTCCACACGTTAGATCTTCCAGTTCTTTGGATTCTAAAAATTCTGCCAAGACCAAATTCATAGCCTTTGTTTCTCTTCAGGAGGGATGGGGAGATATCTATTTGATATGGTACTGAGCATATCGGACAATCAGAGCAGTACTTATGGTTTACAGAGCTCTGCTACCTTTGCTGTCGCATAGGTTTATGTTTTTGTGATGAAAAAAGAGCGCCAGAGGAAGGTAGGCCTCAGAAGAGGGGACTGAATGAAGTAAGACCAAGCAGAGCAATCTCCTGGGTCCAAGAGAAAACATTTATTGTGATGAGTCCTAGATAAGGGAACTTTCCACCCTGTCCTGTTTCTGTCTTTGTGATGAGAACCACAGGCAGAGCCTGCTCTGTGGCTGAGTTCTGAAGGGTGATTATCTCAAGCTTGTGAGACTCAAGAGCTTAACAGAAACATGGCTCAGGTAAGCTGATGGAAGTGACACGAAAGTAATTAACTCTCTCAGGTTTATGTTCTATATCCGCTTTGAACCCTATCACATCAACAGAACTATGAGCCACCTTTCCTTCCCATTCATTCTCCTGAGCTGACCTTATCTGGTTTTAGGACTTGCTAGAGATTGCCTAATGTTGATTTATACTTTCCATGACTTTTATTTGGGTGTTGATATATAAGTGAGAATCCAATAATGCATCCAAATCTCATGAAAACATCACTGAAAATACTAGGGCCCTATAACCTAAGATTTTGACTGACCAAATGGAGCCTAAGAATATGCATATCTTAAAATTATATTATGAAATCCAACATGTGCAAACCCATAAACATAATATGTATACATAGGTTAAAGATTACACTAAAACTACTATTTCCATTCTTATCACTAAACATAAAAGTTTGAATACTGTCAGTTCCTTTGTCCTCCACTTATATCACAGATTTCTCTCCTTCCTCAGAGGGAGCCACTATTCTGCATCTTGTGTTAGTGATTTATTTTCCTCTCACTGCCACCTTACTACCTCGGTTTGTAGTTCCAAACATCTTGTTGATTAGATTTTCATATTTGGGGCTTTTTAATGTCAATGGAATCATTGTTCTTTTTTGAGTTTTCTTTTGTGGAACATAGTTTATTGTTTTGATACCATATTGAATCCATTGTATGAAAAGTACTACAATTTCCTTTTCTGTGTTGGCCAATTGAGTTGTGTCCTGGTTTTTGCAATTGCAAATAATACTACTGTAAGTGGTTTTGTACATATCTCTTGGTATGCATGTCTGAGAGTTGATCAGAAAGAGGAATTACTGGGGGGAAGGGATTGTGCTCTCCCCATTTCATTAGATACTCTCCACCTTTTTTCCAGAGTGAAAAAATTTATATTATACTTTCTCATCGTTGATATTTTAGTGTTCCTTCCCAAGACTTTATGTTCGATTGGTGGTATTGTCAGAACTTTGTCGTTTTTATCAACCACTTAGAAAAAACACAGTATCTTATTGCCATTTTAATTGCCATAGAGTTTTTAAAAATAAATTTTTATAAGTCAGCCAGATGACTGGTGACAAGGACTTTCTTCCATATTTACTTTCATTCAAGCAGCCCTAGAGACATCTGTGAATTTATTTATTTATTTGTTTATTTGTTTGTTTATTTATTTATTTATTTATTTATTTGGTTGTTGCAGGGTCTCATTATGCAGCTCAAACTCATGGTGATTCTTCTGTTTTCAGCCTCCTCAGTGCTGGGATTACAGGCATGCACACTATGCCCAGACTCTGTCCAGCTCATCTCACCGTGGAGGCAGGGCTGGCCCAGCATGTGGTGCAGGGATGGAATCGTGGTCCCTGTGATTGCCTAAGCTTGCCGAAGCAGGTGTTTTAGTCTGCTGAGCTATCTTGCCAGCCCCTCTGAATTTTAATATCTAACCTCTAGAAACATATTTTTAGTCATTGTACATTTTCAGTGATTTTATATCCTAAAGTTTAATTGTGATAGCAATTCAGTGAGATCAAGAGAGAGAGAGAGAGAGAGAAGTAACATGTATTTTTTTGGGAATTCCACAGACCTTATGGAATCAAGCGTTATAAATTTGACAGTTGGTCCTTTCAAAAATTTTAAACAGTTCCAATGCATTATGCATTGTCACTTTCTGGCCTGTTTCATCTTCTACCTTGTGATCTCTGGCATATGTGTGTCACACTGAGCACTGTGAGAAAACAGGACGGAGAGGAAGAGAGGGAGGTAAAAATAAATCTTTACTGCTCAGTGTTCTCTCTCTCTCTCTCTCTCTCTCTCTCTCTCTCTCTCTCTCTCTCATCTTTCTTGGTGCCAGGGATGGAACTTAGGACCTCACACTTGCTATATAAGGCACTACACCACTAACCTATCTTCCCAGCCCTACTTCTCAGTGTTTCTCATGTAGAAACATACTGATATTGTGATTTTGTGAGGTTCAGTGCTGTGAATCAGTACACACACTATATGCAACCTTTTTTTCATTAGATGAGTCAGTCAGAATTGGAATATCAATTTTTAAGTCAATGCTATCAACTTTCATCTCTCTGAAAAGTGTCACTTCTATCATCAGGTAGTAGGTAGTATCCCTGTGGACAGGGATGTAAATAGTCATAGCAAAACCCATGTGGACACGACAGTCTTCTTTATGAAGCACTTCAGTGACCAAGCACATCTCAACACATCTAGAAGGAATCACCTGATGTCAGAAACATATGCTTATTTTTTTGTGGAAATTAATGAGAGATCTGTATACAGAAAACATTGGCCGGTCATGGAAACAAAGCCATCTGCTTTCCAACCACTTCAGGGACTGCTTCTACCATGACATGAAGAAGTGTCCAGGACTTCCAGTAATGAGTCTTCCAATTCCTTTGAATCAGTTCATCCCAGTACTATTTATTCCCTGAAATAGTATTCTTCCTCATTAAGCAGGATGATCTGATAATTCCCCTTGCTTTTCCAGAAAAGAGGGAAGAGGCTGTAAGTGACAAAGACATGCCCTATCTGTACAGTGACAAGACAAGGACTCACACCCTAACCCTAAGGCCCAGCCTTTAGAATTGAGATGCTTATGATGGGGATGAGGAGCAGTGACGGGGTGCTCTTCAGGATGCTAGAATTGCTGTTTTATTTCTCTTTCACTGAACATTTATTGGTTGAAGAGTATATTTGGACTACCATAGTATTTTGTGTCATGGGACAAAGAAAAATCAGAAAAAGGCAGACAGATAATTCTGATCATACAGATAATGAACTGTAGGAGCATGCATTTTGGATGCCTTGAAGTTATGGCTCCTGGAGCTAGGACTAATAAGGCACATATAATTCAGTGCAGCAAGATGACAAAAAATGACCATTGTAATGAATTTTATAAATTAATAAAATCTTGAGGAATCATCAGGTCGAGACATTTGGTGACATTTTTACACAGTACCACGGACACAGTTGGTGTACACTACTTCCTATGTTTTAGGATATTGTCAAGAGAACATATTTTTCTTCTTCTGGCAAGTCAAGATTTTGCACTCTTGCATGAATTTTAGCTTAAAAATGGAAAACGCACTATCAATCCTTCCTCAAAGCTGCTCACTCTTATGCATACACAGGAAGGATGGATTTAGATTCAGTGGTGAGGACTTTTGCAGTCTTCAACTCAGTTCTTTCAGAGTGTTGAGACTCGAATTTTGCTTTGCTTCATTTTGAGAGGAGGCCCTTGATGCGGAATGGCTACTGAGACACTACTGTTCACAAAGATGGTTTAGTTTTCAAAAGGTTGAGAAACACTGTCCTGGAGACCAGGAACAACTAAGAAGCCCTCAGCACATGCCTAGATTCCTCAGTGCCACCATGGGGCCTTCCAATCCACTGCTGCAGCACCCTTGTGTGACAGTTTTCTATGGTTGCTGTAGTACATTCATAGAAACTGAGTGGCTGAAAACACCCAGAAACGTATTTTCATAATTTTTTCCAGTTGTAGAAGCCAAATTGTTTGAAGACAAGGTATCTGCAGAACTGATATCTTCAGAATGAAAAGCTGTAAATGAAAATTCATCCCACGTCTCTCTCCTAACATCTTGAGGTTGCTAGCAATTCTTAATGTTCCTTAGCTTATAGAGGCACCACTGTAACACCATTGCCACAAGGTTTTCTTCTTGTAGCTTTATCTAACATCTGCCTGATTTAGAGAACTATGTCATTCGACCTCATCTTAAATTCAGCATGATTTTGTCTTAGTATCCTTAACTACAGCTACACAAATCTTATTTCAGTAAGGTCATCTACACAGGTGCCAGGAGTTGGGGGTTGGACAAATCTTTTGGATGTCACTACACCTTGATATTTTTTTCCATTGAATCTGGGTTGGAATATGGATCCCATATGTTCCTCAGACCCTTCAGGAGTTCTTGGATCCATCAGGAGTCTATAGTTAGGCAGAGAATCCCAGATTAACACCTGCATCTTTTATCATTCACCAAGCTCCTTCCACAAGGGTTTGACATGTTCTTCAAAATACTTGTACGAATACTGTTCAAACAGACCCTGTCATGATTTGTGTTTGGATGTTCCCCCCCCACACACACACACAGGCTCATGTGGTCATGGAAGGCAGGATTTTCAGAGGTGGTTGAATCAAGTTTGTGGTTGATTCATGGTCCAGTACTGGGATTAAGGATATAATTGTTACATCCACTCTAAGGTGAGTGGCCTGCATACAATATAAGGAACAGAAAGAGGCTTGTCCCTTCTCTCTTTCTCTCTTTCCCTCTCTCTCTCCCTCTTCCTCTTCCTCTCCTTGTCCTTTGTTGCTTTTGGTATCTTCCAACACCATGAATAGTTTCCCATCTGTCATGTGCCACTCTTCCTTGGAGCCAGCAGAGTGTGAACTAAAACCTTCACAAACTGTGAGGCAAATTATCCTTGCCTCCTCTACTTTTGTGTTTTGGATATTTTGTCTCAGCAGCGAGAAAAGTAACCACGACAGACCTCATCCCAGAAGTAGCAGGACCTTGGATAAACTCGTGACCTCTAAGAATTGTTTTGGGAAAGTTCCCTTCAAACAGTCCTCTTTGCATTCACAGTCACTGCAGGTTGCAGTCAGGTAACCAAGTTGGCTCTGGGTCTCATGCTCTTTCTCTTGCCTCTTCAGATTGCTCATAGATATATGATATGATGAAAGTCTACTCAGCAGTCCCTCCATTATCCAGTAAACCTGTCATAAGCTATCCATTCCTGCCTCAGGCTTCACATGCTGATTGACCTCTCCCAGACATTGATTCCTACATGTGCATGAGTTTGTCACTTTTTGGACAGCAAATCACAGAAGAATGGGAGAGGATGTCCTCAAGGATGAGGGCAGGTTGTCAATAAGGTAGAGATGGGAGGATCTTGGGAGCTGGAGAATCGCTGAGCTTTTCCTGGCCCCACCCTGCTAGTACAGGCTTCAAGTCCAGTGTTTACAGTGCACAAGATACCCTGTGGGTCACTGGGTAAAGACAGTCAGTAATCACACTCCACTTTGTCTCTGTCACCAACCTTTAGCAGACAGCTTTTGTTTTAGAAGGCCAATGAAGCTGGGAGAGCAAGTAGAAAAGATAAGGCAATGGGAACAAGAAAGACATGTAATTTGAATGACTGGTTACCCTGTATTTCTTTGTCACTTTTTTTTGTCTCTATGTCTCTCTCAGACTCTGTTTCTCTATTTCCTCTATCTCTGTTTCTCTCTGTCTCTCTGTGTCTGTCTGTCTGTCGCTCTGTCTCTGTCTCTCTGTGTCTGTCTCTTTCTGTCTCTGTCTCTCTATCTCTGTCTCTCTCTGTGTGTCTGTCTCTTTCTGTCTCGCAAGCTTCCTTCCTGTGCTGCTCTCTCAGGCTTATGTCAAGTTTCTACTTTAGGAAAGTGGTCTCCAAACTGTAAGTTGTGTGCCCCAACAGTAGAACATTTTTGAGTATGCACTATATATATTTTCATCAATCCAGTGTGTATAAAATTATATAACATTATTAATAACTTAATTCTTACTTTTGAGTTGAAAAGTAACATAATTATGGTCATGCTTTGAGGACTCCTACAGAGCTTCTGTGCTCTGTATTGGACTTCCTAGTTCACTGAGCATCCAACTCTGGTTCCATCGAGCCTTTATGACAGCTTGGTGCTCCAGGCCAACCATTAAATCACAGCTCAGGATGGGAGCATTGTCTCTAGAAAGTCGCGTGGCACCCTGCAAGGAGAACAGAGCAGCTGAACTTGTCATGTTAGGTTCTCTAGGAGAGAGAATCTCAAAAGACACTAGTACACATACACACACACATGCACATGTACACAGCTTTTCTTCCCAAAAGTTATGTATATTTTGTCTTGTATGGCAAAAATCTTTGCAGATGAGATTATTCTGGATTATTCAGATTGGCCAGAGCATTTACAGAGGCCCCGGTAAGTGAAAGAAGGAAGTGTGACAGTAGGCAGAACAGGAATGAATCTAAAGATGGGAACAGAGGTCTGAGAGAAGGGGGAAAGAGAGGAGAGGAAGTGAGAAGAGAAAGGAGAGAGAATCAGAGAGAGAGAGAGAGAGAGATTAGAGAGAAAAGTATGAAGCAGAAGAGACTTGAAGATGCTAAGGTGCTACGCTGCTGGTTTGATGATGGAGGAAGAGACCATGAGGCAAGGAACACAGGAAGCTCTAGAAGCCAGAAAAGAAATGGGTGGACCTGGGAGGGTGGACATCTGCTCTCCAGCCTATGAAATCATAGATTTGTGTTATTTTATGCTACTGTTTCTGAAATTTTTTTCAATATCAAGGAAAACAAATAAATCTATTTTTGACTAAAGAGGGAGGAAGAGTGATATGGTCTTGTGATCCAGGCCAGAACTCATAAAGAACACCATACAATGAACCTTTCTATGAGCCAGAAGCAGCAGAAATTTCCAGCAGCAGGAGAGCTGCAGGTAGACATAAGTGAACGCTTATGGAACGAAAGCACTCCAGGCTGGGTCTGGAGAAGGCATATTCCTAGAAATGGTGAGCCTGGGATGAGGCTAGTATTTCACCTGTGGAAGGAGCTCAAAGAAGCTGTGCTAACTACACAGGGCATAGTTTCTGTGAAGTCCCTATCTGTGATAGCTAAAGGAGGGGATGAAGCAATGCATGCAAGGACTGGAAGGGCTGCTGACTGGGTCAGGAACCAGCCCTGTGTCCTGTCCTAAATGAAACCATGAAGAGCTATAGATTTTAAAATGCTTTTCCATCCACATTCATGTTTAGTTCTTTCAGGCCAGCAACATGGCGATCATCAATGTCCCTAACTATAGGTTGGAAAACTGAGGCAAAATAATAAGCTTCCATGAAAGGAAGCTGGGTGTCTTTTAGTCATTGCAATGTCCCAAGAGCCTAACTCAGTGTCCAATATAAAATAGACATTCATTAAGTATTTCTTTAACCTATAATTGGAAACAGAGATGAAGTAGGTGGCTCAAACCTATAAAAGCCTAGTATATGGCAGTCAGGCCTTGAATTAGTGTTTAAACACTGAACCTCATATTCTTTCCATTATATTAAAGCCATGTAAAATGCAGTGTCTCTCAGGCTGCTCCTACAGAAGACTCACCCTCACTAGGCCTCTAGCAGTGCACTCAGGGCATCACACACAGGCCAATGATGCTGTGGCAATTCTCTCTGTCCTACAATGCAACGAAATTACACCCATCCTGCTATCTGGTAGCTACAGCATCTTGAAAGGGGTCTTAGGAAACCCATCATCACCTGTATGTCCTTTGCAGACTGTCAGAGCAAAGGATGCGGCCCTAAGGTAGAGATTACCATCTAGGCTACAGGTAACTCAGTCAGTGTGAGGAAATGGAGTCAGGTTCCTGAAATCAGCTAGGATGTTTACAGCATGCACATTTGAATGCACACACACACACACACACACACACGCACACATGCACATATGCATGCACACATGCACACTTTCACACACCCTTTGTCCTTTGAGAAATAGAAGGAACATTGTTCTGAAAGTTGGGAGTGGTAACCAGCCTTGCTTCCCAATTGATGAACTGAGTGGGGAGGATTAGATAATCCATAAAAGTAGGTGTAGCTATCTTATTTCCTTACTTCCTCTTATTACAAAGCGTTTCTTAGTGTTATATGGATTTCTTAGCCTCATTGATTGGTGTATATCAAATAGCTCAGATAAGACACATCCCAGAGAAACATGGGCTCTGGTTAAGAAAAGCCAAAACCACTCTGAATTTATGCCTGAAGAGATGTTAAGGAAAGTCAAAGCCTTGCAAGAAGAACAAAGATAAAATTGCTTTTTAAAATTTTAAATCGCAAAAGTATTATGCTCAAAGAAGTTTTATTAAGTTTTATGACAGGCAAATTAAACCTGGGATACAAAGGAATCAGAACAGTAGTTCAACCTGAGAGATGGACCGCACTGGGAAGTAGAGAAATTTCTGGGTCATTGTGGGTTCAAAAGTTTCAAAAGGGTTTGAGTTTCATATTTTCAAACAGTAAGTTGATAACAGTTACTGAAATGGACGTCAGATAACATTGAGTAATTACTAATATTCCTATTTATTGTTATTATAAACAAAATGAGTAACATTTCTAAGTGACTTCTCCCTAATGAGTGAAGAATTATCTTTCCTGTCATGTATGGATTGTGTCTTAGCCAAACTTTGTTCAAACTTAGATATTCCATCACCATTAGAAACAAACCGTACAAAGGGTCTGGGGTTGCAGCTCAGGGGTTAAATGCACATGCTCACCATTCACAAGCATCTGGGTTCAATCTCCAGCTGGGCCAAAGGTTTAAAAAAAACACACACATATGAAACACTTTCCTATATACCCAATAGTGTGAATTATCAGTAAGCTGTAAGTGAGATAAAATAACATCAACTTCTGTTTTTGTTTGTTTGTTTGTTTAGTGCCAGTTGTGACTGGGTGTGGTGACACATGCCTATAATCCCAGCTCTCCAGAGACTGTAAATTGTGGATCACTATGAGTCTGATCTAGTAGTGAGACCCTGAACATCCTGTAGACCCTTCCTTAAAATAAAATTAAAAAATTATTGAATAGGATATAACTATAGAATAATTCCTCTTAGAATGAAGAGATCATCTTTACTTATTTAGAGTGGACAAAGAAAACTGATTTAATATAAATTGAAGAGAGATCTGGTGGCCTTTGTACTGCTTTCACTCTCTTTTCTTATTTATTATCAAATCAATATAATAGTGCATGAGAGGTCATTTTGCAAACAGGTAAGTGGCCTCAAAGAGGCACATGTGACCCAGACAGACTCACCTCCACCATGGCAGCCTACAGCAAGAGGTTCTACTCTATCTTGGTAGAAAAATATTGTTCCTCCAAATGGGAGGCTTACTCAGCGCAGGTATCCATGCGTAAGATGTATAGGGGCATCACTTTGTGGACACAACAAAAACAATGTTCAGACAGTGAGCTGGCGCCCACAACAGTAGCCATGTGTATTCACAATAAAAACTGTAGTGGGCACTAAAAAGTGCATATGGGCTCAGAACTTGGTGTACAACACTGCCAGCAAGAGACTGGTAGGAACCTGTAACCTGAGTTGCTAAGGTTGTGTGGCCTAGGTTATTATTTTCTAAAACATTATGATCTGGTTTTGAGTCTCTCCATTTCTTCATTTAAGGCTCTTGGTACTTTCTCACGGTCATGTTTGATCAAAGTAAGTTTGTTGGGTTTTATGTCTTTCTTAATTGATTTTTATGGAAGCTGTTATTGTGTAAAACTTCCTGTGCCTCTGTTGTTTAGTACATAATTCTGCATTTGTGGCTCTTTTTTTTTTTTCTTTTGGTAGTTTTCTTTTCTATGTTGGTCAAAATTTTCTACACTTTGAGGTAATTAAGCAGTAGTTGAAATATTTTCTAAGGAATAAAGAATTATTTCAAGGTGTCTACAACGCAATTTTTTTTTTGGTTGTATAGTACCATGACACTACAGTAGGTAGACATTGAATTCATGTCTGTAATATCTTAGGGGGGCTCTTTGGAATCCCCTTATCTCCAATATTGCTTGAGCTATATCAGCATAAAGTTTTACTAAAATATCTTCCCTTAGACTAGATGTTTTTCCTTTTCTAGGAATTCTTTCTTTTTTTCTTCAGATATTATCACGATCTGTTTCCACCTTGAAAGTTTTCATTCTCTGTCAGTATATGCTCAGGGAGGCCAGCATGAGAGCTCAGTGTTGTCATGCTGTCTCTCTTGTGTTCAAGTACGTATGGTCTGTTTGAAGGTTTAAATCATAAATTAGGTCAAGAATATAAAACAGACAGAGCCATTAGAAATGAAGACGTGAGAGAAGACAGCTGTTTTAATATTTTTGGCTGGGCAGTGCGTTGGAGATTACTCAACTGTTGGACCCTTGTGGGAGCACTTCATCCCTTTCTTTTCATCATCTTTTACTTTAGGCTGCCTCTTTTGCCCCTTCATGACCATGACATTAACAAAGAGTAATTGTGTGATTATGCTGGGTCAACACTTGGTAAAAGACTTAGCTTGGGAGACTGGGGAGATAGTTCAGTGGTCTAAGTGTCTGCCTGGCAAGCACAGGGACTTGAATTCTACGGCTGGTACTACGTGCCATGCCAGCCTCAGAACCCTGGGTGCACCATGCCTGCCCTGAAACCAGGTGTGGTGGTGCACACCTGTAATCCCAGCGCTGAGGGAGGCTGAGACAGGAAGATCACTACAAGTCTGAACTGTGTAATGAGACTTTGTATTTAATAAATACATAAATACATACATAACAAAGAAAAGAAAGATGAAAGAAAGAAAGAAAGAAAGAAAGAAAGAAAGAAAGAAAGAAAGAAAGAAAGACTTAACCTGCAACAGAACAGTGGTGAGGTAATTTGAAGAAGGAAAGAAAACAAGAGCCAACATTTGGGAACACAGTAGTGTATAATCTGTGAATTAGGTCTATTTTGAAAGACAGAGAGAGAGAGAGAGAGAGAGAGAGATTCTCAGGATATGACAATCTGTTAAGATAAAG
>PVKN010023264.1:0-14858 GCA_004027915.1 Capromys pilorides | reverse complement strand
CACAGTAGGTTTCAGTCATCCAATGCTGCAGTCTTGCTGCAGGAATGCACACCCTGCCTTCTTCAGCTGCTCCAACTCTGCTCCACTCTGGGGAGTGACTGTAGCATGTGAGTTGGTTGCCTAGACCCACACCCCAACCAGGGGCCCAATATAAGCAGGAAGGGTCATTCACACCACAGTCAGCATGCTTAGCTAACTGTTGGCAGTGAGTCAGACACACCACTGTCCTCAGGTAGCTGACAGACCAGTGGGAGTGGCAGTCCCCACTCTGCCTTAGTGTGGCATGGCACAGTGAGGCCAGAGCAGCAGCTCAGCTTCCGATGTCAGGCATATGTTCCGCTCTAGCCACTTCTTGCACTCTCTCTCCTCCAAATGTACTTCTAGAACAGATACTGTCAAGTGTGTGGCAGAGTTGAGAAAAGCAACAGGGAAAATTATTTGCCTTGAGTCATGCAGGTAGTAGATGGTGGAACAAGCTTAATCCACAACTCTCTTCCTTCAAATTCTGGGTTTCTCCTATTCCCACTTTATTTACTCTTGTAATAAAGAAGAAAGTAATCTTGAATGGCAGAAAATGAACCCTGTCAGGAAGAATAATCAAGAAAGAAGTTCAAAAGGAAGCACTGTCAATATCAAAGCTTAGAATAAGCAGGAATTGCAAGCCAGGCATAAGCAGTTGGAAGAGTTTTAGTTATGAGGAAGAACATGTGATAAACACAGTAGTGGCCATAGTGTGGCTCTCGTGAGACTTGAACAAGGTTCTATATCTGGAATCAATATCATAGAAAAATAATAAGACATAAGGCCAGAGCAGTGAGTCAGGCTGGATCATGAAGACTTTTTGTGGTTAAAAATAATCCTTTAAGGAAGCAATGGCAGTTTATTAAGTGGAGGAGCGGCCCAGTCATGTTCATGCTTAGAAAAACTGTTACCCACCATGTGTGGAGGATACAGTGAGTCAGGAGAGATCAGGGACTCTCTCAGGATCCACCCATCCATCCCCAGTTGCCTATCACTTATCCACATCTTCTTCTTTTCTGCCTGTTCTCTTTTTTTCTCATTATCAATCTTTATATAACCTGCCTATTTATCTGATTCTTTTGCTTTCCTATATAACCCTAGGCAACTCATTCACTACCCTGAGCCAAGGGTCCCTCATCAATAAAATGAGAATCATAATGCCAGCCTCAAAAGATTAGAGTAGGGATTAAGTCTGATATTGCATGTGAATTCTTTTTATATATTACAAAGTACCATACAAATGTGAAGGATTATTACTATCTAGCTCATGCCCTCTCTTGTGTCTTCCCCAAGCATTTATTGAGTGTGGAAGTCTCTTGTCTCAACCACATGCTGTATATCTGGTGAGAGAGTTTACAACAAATCTGAAGTAATATCTGCCTTTCAGAGAAACAAAGTATAACAGAAATCCAAAGGAAAAAAGCTAAAATGTAAACCTGTGTTAGGCATTTCCAACTTAAGGTTTAATCTGTCCAGTTGTCTATCCATCTTTCCATATACTCATCTACCCATTACATCTACTTTCTGACTCTCTAGCTGAAGTTATCTATATGTACAGGTGATCACTGGCTCAGAACCATTGTTTTCATATTAGTTTTCCAACACAAAACTCCCCACTACAACCCTTTGTATGCAAGTCTTGAGATCTGTGCCTTAAAATAAGAGAGAAAAATAAACCATAAAAAGACCACTGCTTCAGCCAGGTATGGTGGTGCACACCTGTAATCCCAGCACTTGGGAGGCTGAGACAGGAGGATCGGTGCAAATTTCAGACCAGCCTGGGCTACAAAAGTGAGCTCAGGGCCAGCCTGAACTGCATAGCAAGACCCTGTCTCAAAAAGACAAAAAAAAATAAAAATAAAAAAAAAATAAACACTGCTCCAGGTGATGTGGAAGTTCTCTTCTTTTTGTACAGTTTCCTTCAAGGCTCCTAAGAATTTCCTGAAGACTGAATCTGGTCCTGCATTTATCTCATCCTCCATATTCTGTAAGCCAAGGAAGCTAGTTTGAAAACTTTCAGCTCAGAATTGGAGTCAAATTTATTGAATTCACAACTCTGTGACTAACCTGGGACTGCAGATCATCCCAAGGCAGCTCCAAACATCTTGATCTTTAAGAAAGATTACAGAGTTTGCGGCAACTTTGTCCTCTAAGGCCTGGTCTCTGAAACATCCTTAAGAAACTGTGTGGTGTCATGAATATAAATCCTCTTCTATTGTTTTCAAGCTTTGTGATTTCAAGCAAGTCATTCAACCACTCTGGGCTTCGATATCAGAACCAACGAGATGGGGATGATACCCATTAAAGTTGTCATGAGGATTAAGTGCTATATTTTCCAGTGTGAACTGCTGGCCCAGGCCTTAATGTTCTCTATGCTTGATGAATTGACTCCGTCACAAATCCGATCACTTTTCCTTAGTAATAAATTATATTGTCACTATGCTTCACACCTCATTTTTGTATTTTTTTATGTGAGTATGTGTTTGGGAAGTGAAGCTGTATATGGATCTACGTTTTACATTTCAATCTGCTATGTGTAAGTGCTAAGATACTAGAATGCTGCCAGGTAGTAGAACTTTCTATGGTGATGTACGTATTCCTTTATACTGTCCAGTACTGTAGCTACAACCATGCATGCCTACTGAGTACTCGTGCTGTGGCTAATACAACTGGGGAAGTTCTTTTTAAGTTATCATCAATTAACTTAAATGTAAATAGCCACAGTTGATTACTGAATTAGATAGCACAACCCCAGGATATGTCTTTATTTTTAATTATTCTTAAAATAATTATTATGGTATGAAAAAAATTACTGAATACCTACTGTTTTTGAAGGCATTTAGATGTGCACTCAATTATTTAACCCACATCAGCCCTGCAACATGAATAGTCTTATTGTTACCTTCTTTTTGCTGATAAGGGAAGTGAGGCATAGAGAAATTATATGCCTCTGAAGTTGTGTTGCTAGCACAATGGTTGAGTCCAGATCAAATTTAAAACTGTTTTGTTTGCATGCATCATGCTCATGCTATCTTACAGCAGTGTGTGTATAGTTCCCAGAGTGTATGTATAATTTCTTCTTGTTATAAATAGATCACTCTGGCTATAGTGTGGAGAATAGATTTGGGTGGTAGCGGAAAGAAGGAAGTGTTTTGAGAAGAAGTGGAGGACAGCTGGGAGATTACTGCAGAAGTCCAGAATGACAGCAGCCAACATTGAGACAAAGCCACTGGCCTGTCCTCTGTGCTGGTGGCCTCGTAGCCCTAAGTGTCAGAGCTGGGAGGAGCCTTGCTGGTCACTGAGCATAAGTCACTCTCTGAAGGAGGATGAAGCTGAGTCACCAGGGTAAGCAGGTGACTTCCACAGGGCTGGCAGAGCTGGCAGAAAAGCCCTCATGGTCTTTGTCCCACACCATAAGACCATCAAAGACACAATGATTTTACCATCATCAAAGCCTCTCTGCCTCCATCTAAATCTGTACAGTGATTGCTCTTGTAGAGATTTCCCCCCTGTATTCTTAGATGCCACCAAATCACCGAAACAGAAGAATTTTCCCTAAACAAGTCACTTTTTATAAAGAATGAACAAATCCTCTCCCTGAAGTTTGAACATGTCCTCCCGAGAATACAGAAATTCATACAAGGTGTCTTGGAAGTAGATTGAAAAGCTTATTTTGTTTTTCAGAGAAGGAGGGGGGACCGAAGCAACTTTCTGATGCCTGATAATATTCTCCCCTCATCTCTCATTTCTCCACACTATTTTGTCTCCAGGCTCTGGGAGCCTGTGGGAAGCTGCCATGCGATTTTTATCTCCATGATTAAAGTGTTAGACTTTATTGAGTTCTTTACATCAGCAGCAAAATCTGCAGTGCAGGATTTTACATAACACCTCATTTTCTTCTTGCACCATTACTGTTATTAACCTGGTGTCAATAAACAGAAAATACAGCTTTGCTTATGATGTACTCTTCATTTTTGTTCTAGTAGCAAAAAGGGAAAAAAAAAAACCTCAGAGAAAATAGGAAAGAATTTTTTATCCATTATTTCCCTTTGATGTATGCCCTTCTCTCTCTCTGTTCCCTGGTAGAATTTCTCGCAGAACATCAAGGACGGAGGTCATCTCTGCTCAAACAAGTTTTCTTCCCCATCATTAGTGCATCCATTGACTCAGTCAGAGCTTCCTCTGCACCTACTGTGTGCCTGACATCGCCCTGGCTGATAAGCACATAAAGATCAATACAGTGCAATTTCAGATCTTGAGGAGTGTTTAGCTTAATGGCAGCAAGGGACAAAATAACAATAATGACATGGGTATAATAAAAATGAAGGTTTGATGATATCAATGAAAGAGCATGCGTAACCGCATCCAAATGACTTTGGAAGGCTTACAGAGCTCCAGGGGCCTGTGCTGGGCTCTGGAGGATGCTAGGTAGGACGAGGCACTCCTGGCTAAGGGAGTAGCATCAGAAAAGTTTTGGAAGGCACAGAAGAGCACAGGGTGCCCTGGAAGTTCTCAGCTTGGTATGGCAAATGCAGTGTGCTCATGAGTAGGCAGTGGGAAATGGGGGGTGGAGGGTGGAAGGCATGTTGTCCAGGAGCTGATATTCGTATGCAAGAAATATTTTCTACTGCAGGCTCTTAGTTCCCCTAAGAAAAGGCCATGAGAATCAGTGCTGAAAGATAAAATGGTGAGAACTTGCCCTGTGGGTGGGCAGGTTGCCCTTCATTCTGCCACTGAGGACCAGCGTAACCTTGTGGGCACTGCACACATCTGCAAATCAGGTGTGGCAGGAAGGACAGAGTGATGTTGGACAAGTTGTGTGTGGAGTGCTGATGATATTTATGGTGTCAAAGAAAAGAAGGTAGGAAGGAAAACTCCAGATCATTCCAAGAGCCAGAGAGTTGAAACCTCCTTCTATCTGACTTTGCCAGGGATTGTGGGAGCCCACAATATTGTGGGGCTTCCCTTCACACCAAAAGAGGAGGCCTGGTTTGTTACTTCAAACAAGGAGTCTAGCCCTCACTGAGCTCTTGCCACTGTTTCCTAACCTCTGCGGCTTCCTAGCTAAGGGAAGCAGTGCCTATAACCAAGGCTCTTCGAGGGAGTGAATGCTGGTAGCCCATGTTCCATTTGCATTCTAGTAGGGGACTGGGATACTTGAGTATGCATATTTAGGTGGTTTTTTTTTTTTTAAACTCTTGTTCTGATTCCATATCCTAACAAAAACGTTCAATGCTTATGCTTAACTATATTAAGAAAGAACTCTATTTTTATTTGAAACACATGATTATGTGGCAAAAATGTTCCTTTTATTCAAATAGTCATATTTAGGAAAAACCAACTTGTTTTAGATCAAAATAGCATAACCTAAGACCATAAGACATCTGAAAGCATTTTGGTCCTCTTGGGGATAAAAATGAATGTGTCTTCCAAAATTCAGGCTTTAGAAACTTAAATCCCTAGTGTACACTGGGAGCTGAAGCCCAGTGGGTTTATCAGTGGTAGAAAACCTATACCAAATGTGTTATTTGTTTATAAGACAACAGATGTTAAGATATAAGCTTTTTTCTAAACTAAAACCTGAGTATTTGTTACTTTGCAATAAAAAAAGTGGGTTTTTGGTTGCAGTATGGGTACTTGTCTCTAAAAGGTTCACCATCACTTGTTTAGGTCATGAGGTTCTGCTCTTAGATGGATAATTATACTTGAAGAAGGGCTTTCTGGACAGATGATTTATTCTCTTCTACTTTTCTGCTGAGTACCACAGAATCTGTCCCTGTGTGGCCTTCCTATCTCACATCATGTGAGGATGTGGCAAGAAGACCCTCAACAAATGTGGGTACCTTGATCTTGTGTCCCTATTCTAGATCAGTGAGAAATAAATTTCTATTGTTTATAACTTATCTAGCCACAGACATTCTTCTGTTAGAGAAACCCCAAACAAGCTAAGTACCTAGGATGCAAATATACAACTCAAACTTTTAAACCAAAGACAGCCCCCGTCTCCATGAATGGCCCACCATGCCCTTCATCACCCAAGCAGAAAGCTGAGAACCCGGCCACGCCCAGGGCCCCGGCTGAGTGCTCTCAGCCTCGCTTTTCACAAGATCTCATATTTGTGCGCTCTTCAGGTCCTCGCTGCCCGGCTCTATGCAGAACCTTATCCTGCCTTCCTCCTTCCCTCCCATCCTCTCTCCCTTCTTTCTTCCTTTGTGCATTTCAGTGCTAGAAGTTGAACCCAGGGATTCACACTAAGCTACATCCGCAGACATTTTTCTTTTTCTTTTTCCTTTTTTTCATTTTGAAGTTTTCTCATGAAATCAAGGGTTTTCAACCCTTGATTTAAACTTGTGATCTTTCTACCTCAGCCTCCCAGAGTGCTGGGATTATAGGCATATACCTATAGTCATTTCATAATTAATTTTTACTTGGATTAAAACACAAATATACTAACCATTCTATATGCCTTTGACTCTCATAATGTCCAGTTCTTCCTAGTCACAGCCTCAAAGGCCATCTTTCTAAAAATCTAAATGGAATCCTGTCATAATTCCATGAAACACTGTTGGCTCTGTTTTTAAGGAAGGTCTTCTTTCCTCAGTGATTTCCAAGGCATTCCATGAATGGGTCTACGGAAGCCTCCCTGGCCCCCTCTTTGACTACCCCTCAGGGCCTTCATTTTCACTGGGTGCCTTGGAGTTCCTTTAATGGACTGGATGACACATACAAAAAAATAAGTAAGTAAAACGACAATAAGGGAAAGGGATATAGCAAAATAAATAAATAACTAAAAATGGACTGGATGATTTGGACAGTGGGGCTCTGGCTCAGAAGTACTCTCTGCTGAGACTTCCAGAGGCCCCTATTCCGTGACCCAACTGGGGAACACCTGAGCGTCTGCCAGGAAGTTGCTCATAGCCACTTCCTCAGTACTCAAGAGACTGACAGCTCCACTAGCCACACTTCTACCCATTTCCACAGACACCTCTCACAGCCCCTCAAAGGTTTCAGTACACTTATTTCCTTCCTTCCTTCCTTGTCTGCTTTCCCCATTTTACAGTGCAAAGAGTAAGAGGACTGGGAGAGAACAGGAAGAGAGAAGGAATGAGAGGAGGGAAGAAAGAGGGAGTAAGATGAGTTGAGTAGAATAACTTCCCTTTCTCCTTCCCCTCTCCTGCTGCTATTTATGCTCAAGCAAGCAAACAGGAGCCATCTTAATTTTTCTCCAGGATAAAGCATGTAATTGTAACACCCTGGAACATTTCCTTAAAAGGAAATAGTACGTGCCCTGCCAGATGGAAGGCTGTGTTAGCATTGCCTGGCAGTAGGCTTGACTCACAGGACCAGGCCAAAACAAGGCTCTGCACCGCCATTTTGAAGGAGATAAGGTGAAGAACCCTGCTATGCCCAGTTAGAGGCTTGAGGACAGGGAGGGGTGAAGTGTAAAACCAGAAGATGAAATGCTTGAAGACTATAATGCTTTGGGGATTGTGTAATGATGAAAAGACCCTGAGAAGTCAACAAATCCATTCTCTAAATGAGAAGACTGAAGTCCAAAGAGGGAGAAGGACATTTCCAGGCTCACAGAGCAGGTTGGTAAGAGAGCCAGAACTAGTTCCCTGAGAATAAAGGTGAAAACATTTACAGAAGACCTGTGTGCCCCCTGCTCCACGGTCAGCCGAGCCTCCTTCCCTCTCTGGCTCAGCCTTTTGCAGTAAGTTTCCCACTCAGGTCACAACTATTTATTGAGTTCCTAATATGTTCCCGGGGTGTCCTAGTTTCAGCAGCCATTGATTTATAATAAAGCAACGTTAATTTTTAATTATCAAATTAAAATGTCCCTTAGCTCTCATGAGCTAATATGTTGTATCTCAGTCCTATTCTTAGTTGAGAACTCCATGATTATTTCATCCTTGTTTCCTGCTCAGACTTGAGCTTTCCAAGAAGGCTCTGGCTTTCCCACCTGTACCTATCCCCTCCGTTGATGCAGAAGTGGACATGCCAGGTGGCCTCTCTCCACAGGGCAGAAATCAAGCAGAAGGTACCTTTGGAGGTACCTTAACCCCCAACTAGCTATGAGATAGTAATAAGTCAGTCTCTGGGCTTCTTCTGAGAAACTAAACTCATGATCCTTCTTATGCCAGTAGATTGTGTGTGAAGCTAGCTTATAAATAACCACTCTACATAAATATGATAGTTACCGTTGGTAGACTTTCCTGTTGAATAAGAGATGTGTACTTATGTAAGCTGGCTCCCCAAGCTCTTCTCAACTCTATGCTGCTATCGCTCCTGCCCCTCTCCTCCAAGGCCCCATGGCACATGCAGTTGTTTGTGAAATTCCATCCTCCCCGCTAGGCTTTGAGCTCCAGGAAGTCCACATCCCCAGGAGCAAGCCCAGTACTGCACATAACATCACTGTGTAATTGAAAGGAAATGGGAAACGGCCAGACATTTTGTCAGTTATTTCATTTAATTTCAGAATAATTGTGTGCTTGGAAATATTATTTTTAATTTCCAGGTGAGGATACTGAGGCTTAGAGAAGGAAAATGACTTCTACAGGTCACGAAGTTTACCCACAGCTAAATCGACTTGGAAGCCAAATGGAACAAAAGCCTAAATTACTCTGTTCTCACAAGACTGCCCAGTCTTCTAGGATCACAATCATTGCCATGGCCATTATTGGGATCATCCGTCCCTGATATAAAGAGCTAGAGGTCAGAACATTTTCCTTCACCTGAGGGTCACACATTATAAATCAATAGTTGGTGACACTACAGCCCCTTCCCGCACTGAGCCCCCTCCCGTCTTACCCCTTTTGTTGTAGACATAGAGGTGGCGGAGGGAAACAAGCAAGGGATGAGACCTGGCTTCTCCTGGATCCTTAGAATGTGATGCAGAAATATCCTGTTTCCATGAAGATCTGACTTTTCAGTCCCAAGAAGAGATAGATTGTGAAAAATGTATTGGAGATAGAAAAAATACAATGTTACTATTAGTCTGCCTCCTCATATTGCGTTTTCATCACATGCATGCATTGTGCTCACACTTTTCTCTGTCCTGATACTGATTATGCTGAGCCCAAAGGAGCCACCGATGCAGGGGCGTCACTTTTCCAAGTAGCTTGAGGTAACAAGTTTAGCCCTATCACGAAGATTGGGGTTTGAGTCTAAGCTATACTACTTGGAAGCTCTTCACCTTGGTTTCCTCATATAACAATGGTTCTTGTCTCCTGTGGCTGTCCTAAGAACAATTATAGCATCATAGCTGAAGGTACTTTATGGCATCAGCTTCGACTGTGTCACAGGTAAGTGCGTGGACTGCGGAGCCAGAGCTTTAGGGCTCGGCCAGTTATCACTGTGTCCAGGGGATTTCCTGGGAAATTATCGAACCTCTCTATCCACAAATTTCCTTATTTGTCATTGATGTTCTTATCTGATAAATTTGTGAGCAGATGCATGACATGGTTATTCCCCCCAAACCTCCTCTGGACAGAGTCTAGGCCTTGGGACTTCCCACTGCCACATGCTTCATGGTGTTTCTTTTCTCTGTGTCCAGGATACATCCACTGATTAACTTAGTCACTCTAAATTCTGGAGTCCTGTTGCAAGCCCCGCGGGTGCAGAAGTGAGCCACACACTGAGCTGGTCCTCCAGGAGTTGTCGCACCACATCAGCCTTCTTAAACTTATTTTTATTATTGTTTTGGTTTTCATAAAAACTACACTCTTCTTTTCCTCCTACTCCCCTGGCAATTACACAGTCTCTTATTCTTCTTCTGTCCAAACTCTCAATTTTAAGTATTTATTTATTTATTTGGTATAGGATCTCACTATACAGCTCGGACTCATAGTGATCCTCCTGTCTCAGCTTCCCTGGAGCTGGAATTATAGACATGCAGCACCACACCTGGTTTCAGTGGCTGGCTCAGCCCAGGGCCAGCACAACAATGCCTACCAGGGATTGAACCTGAGTCCTTGCTCTTGCCAGGAAGGCACTTAGACTGCTGAGCTATCTCCCTGGCCCCAAATTCACTTTTCGAGCCCTCGCTTTTCGAGACTCAGTCCAGAGACCTCATTTTGGCCTGGACTTTCTCTCGGTGCTATGAGAGAGCACCTGTGTGCTAATTGCTAATGGTACCCTCCCTCAGAGATGTTCTTGCAGAAGTTAACTGCCGACTTGACACTTTCCGTTGGTCACTTCATCCAAAGGTCATTTCAAACTTGAAGAATCCAGAACAGAGCTCTCAGTTTCTTTGCCACCATCTGCTCCCATGGGATTCTACCCTCATCTCCCCTGTCCTGTAAATGCCACAATTAGCCACTCAGTTTCTCAAGTCACAAACTTTTGTTGCGTCTTTGATTCTTCCTAGATGTAACTCATATGGAGCTCAAGCAGAAGGGACCAACATTTTTACCAAATATGTCCTCTTCATCTCTGCTGCCACTACGCTAATGCAAGCTACTCTGCTCTCTTCAGGAAACAGTATCAAGCGCTTCCATCTATGTCCCACTAAAGCCATTATCTGTATGACGGCCAAGGTATCTTTGCCAATATTCTCCTATTAAAATGGCTCACCACTCTACGGAAGAGAATCTCCAAACTCTAGCTTTGGCCCACAAAGGCCAGCCTAATTGAGACCCTGCTAACCTCTGGAGCTAATTTCCAGGGTACATCACAATCCAGCCATGGGCCCTCCCTCTGACCTTAGGAAATGTCACACCTACCCTTGCTGCAGGGCACTCATTGGCCCAGAATTCTCTGCCAGCCCTTTTTGGGTTACATAGTTTTTTGTTTTGGTTCACTTAGTAGCTGGGCCTATAGATGTGCACCTCTTCATGTCCTATTGATATAGGGGAAAGAAACTCCCGACCTCCCAAATGTCCTCCTCCGAGGAGGAGTTAGGGCCCTCTAAACCCAAACAATGAACTGTGGAAACAAAAGAGGCCAAGAGCACAATATATTTCTTGGGGAATGAAAGTTTCTGTTTGAGATAGACAAAAGGGATCCCCAAAAGAGGACTCTGCCTTTTCCAGAGATTTTATAGGGCAAAACCACAAGGTAGTTGGGCCCAAGGTGGGGGGAAAGTGGGAAATTTCAAGGTGGGTATCAAGTGGGACAAAACTATGGTCAATCAATAAGATTATGAGAGTAATTGCTCAGGTACTACTGATTAAATTGAGATCAAGTGGGGAAGCAAATCGTGCAGCAAGCAAGCATGAATACAAAACAGGGGCTCTTCCTGTAGGGGGCTGGGTTAGTGGCTCTTGCTGCCTTCCTCAAGGTGATGGATACCTATTTAGAGTATCAATCCCTGAGTTCATCCTTTGGAAATTCATTCTGTCGTTTGTCTTGAGGTCTGGCCCTCAGCAGAAGTGCCTGTCTTCCTTAGATGCGAGGTATTTCGTCTTCTGCGCTGGTTCTTTGGAGGACCCAGCCCTACCTGACAGTCTAGACTATTTCTATCTGACTTAGCTATCTGTAACTCTATTAGCACTTAGCACACAATAGATTTAAAGCAAGCATTTGCTTAATGAAAACATATCTTCTAAGAAAATTTAATCAAAAATCATCTGTGGGAGTTCAAAAAAAAAAATGGAGCTGTCATTTCTGGAAACATTAAGGAAGGCTTCTCCATCCATCCAGAGGCTATGTGGCTTGGGCAAGGAAAGCTGAACAAGTTGTTACTAGGGCAGGGAAAGGAGGAGAGAGAATAAGCGACCCCACTTGAAGGGACAGCAGATACAAAGGCACAGAGCAGAGAGTGTGGGGGTGACCCGAATGAGCCTGAGAAACATCAGGAAGTCTGTAAACTGGCGTGTGGCACAGTGAAGCAGGAGAGGACACGGCCCAGGCCCACGCCTTTGTTCCTTGTGCAAGCTACCTGGGCTTGCCTCCTTCCCATCCTCCTTCCCTCCCTTCTTCCTTTTTTCCTTCTCTCCCTTCCTTCTTTTCTTCCTTTTTTTTTCTTTTCCAGCGCTAGGTGTTAAAGCAGGACCTTTGGACTAAGCTACCACCTCAGCCTCATTTTAAGTGTTTTTGTTTTGTCTTTTGTTTTTGTTGTTGTTTTTCTTTTTGAGATGAGGACTTGCTAAGTGCCAGGATAACAGGTGTGAACTACCATGCCCATTCCCAGATCTGCCTGGGCTTCTTCTGCAGCTGATCCTCCTTTACCCCTTGATTTATTGCACCTCTTTGGAGCCAGGAATTTCTGACCAGGCATGTTCAGAACACAGCAAGGAAGGAAGGAAGCCCGAACCATGGTACTCCAGAGAGCCTTACAAAGTGTGATTTAGGAAAAAAAAAAAAAAAACCTTTCAATTATCTTGTTCATTCTATTTTCTTTATTGTTATTGATGAAAGATTTTTTGTTTTCTTTAACTTCTGGGAATAACTTTTACTTCTTAAGAAAACAGATGGGATGATATTTTATGTGATAACAAAAAGAACAGATTTGGGACTTATCCATCCAAGACCCACGGGAGAAGCAGGTTCCTGTAGGAGAGCCATGCACAAGTTGTCCGTGCTTCTAGTTCTCTCCAGCAGGTTCATTGCAGTGTGGGGCCAAGACCAGAGGTCCCAGACCATACCATCCCACAGCCAACAGCCAAGCAATCTGCCTGGACTTGTGACCTGCGACTAGGGCATTGCCAGGCTGGACTGCAGGCTCCTGAGGGCACCGTGGTGGGCAGGGAGGGGCACCTAGTTTCAGTCCCAACTCTCGCCTTTGCTGGGCAAAGCTGAACAAGTTGCCAAGCTCTCTGTTCAGTCCCTCCCCTGTAAAACAGAAACAAGAGCAGAGCTCACTCTTCTGAACTCCCTGTGATCCTCGGCCAAGTTCAGTTTGTTCTCATCTCCAAACCTGATTAATCACCCAGTGTCTCCTGAATTGGATCTCCCTGGATGGCCCCTGCTTCACTGGATTAACAGTGATGAAGCCGGGAGTTCTGACCCAGTGTGAAGGCCTTGGTACCGTATCAGCACCGAGCTCAGGTTCTGCTCTGTGAGGAAGAAGACGAAACAGGACAGCAGCTCAGAATGTAGAAAGAAAACCCATTTTCTCCCTGGTGTCTAGGAGGAAGAAACTCTGCACTAAATTATGTTGCAAATATGCCCCAAGGTAGTTTTAATTTTATTGGCACTGGTTTTAATTTACTCTTTAGGCCCCTGATTGCAGGATGAGCTGTTGGCTGCTGGCAAGGGGACAGCCCTTCATCACTTGGTTTTAATTAAGGTTCTTAAGTTGGGAAGGAAAGAACAGGGATGGCCCCCTCCCTTCTATTCTCATTCCCAAGCTATAATTAAAGGCCTTGCATTTTCAACATCCCTGGGTTCCAGAACAGTCATAGAAAAGTACCTCTATTCACTGCTGAGAAGAACTGAACGTGCATTTGTTCATTCATTAATTCACTCCTCCTTGCATGGCTGATTTCTCATTTATTCCTTCATCACAACTTTCTAGTCCTGTGAATTTTTAAAAATCAGTAATGTAGGATCCCCGCCCTCAAAGAGCTCACATTGTAATAAAGCATGGAAATAAATACAGACTTAAGATATGTAGAGGAGGCTGATCACCCAAACAGGGGGATGAAAATGATGCTTTGGAATTGAGAGTTTTGTACTAAACAAGATGAATAATAGTAGTGGCAAATCATCATCAGAGCTCAGTGACTTAGTACTCTGAAGGTTCGTTTCCCTTTCACATCAATCTGAGACAGGGACACTCTTGGCTATTCTCTCTAACTCAGTGGTGGCGAGCTTTCAGAGTTTTCAGTGATAACCAACAGCCCACTGTGGCATGTACCCCATAGGTCTCCCAGCACTGCTCTATGCATTGGTTAAGGGTCATAGGTGTCTTCCTTTGTATGATGCTATAATTATTACATATTATTTTCAGTCCAGTGGGAAAGAGAGGATGTGATTCATTGTGCATGAACCTCATAGCTAAGACCTAACAGGCCAGTTGTCATCCCTATTTCCATCCCATTTTTTATGGTTTATGTCTAGATGGCCCCCAAAGCCTCTAGGCAGGGATTTCGGCAGTGCTTGGATCACAGAGTGGATCAGTAAACTAGAGATCACCGGTGAATTAGCCCATTGCTAAGTGTATAGCCGACTTGCTGTTAGGGGGTGAGATCTGGTTGGGGCTGATAGTTCAGCGGGGGCACAGCCTGGAGGGGTTGATGTCTTCTGCAGCAACTCCATTTCTGCCTTTCATATTTCATTCAAGACTCCTGTTTCATTCAAGCTCCTGTTTTTCTAGAAATTCTATTATCTTCTACTTTCTTAATCTGCTTTGGGTTCTCACTGGCATCAATACTTCCTGACATCTTATATTTTTATTAATTGATTTATCTTCTTTTTCTCACCGTAGAAGGTAAACTGCTTGAGATTATGAGCATGTTTTTATGTTCATTGTCGTCCTAATGTCCAGAGTACTTTTTGGCACATATCCCCAATGCCTAGAACACTACCTAACACAGTAACTATTCAGCATCTTCTGAGTAAATAAACCAGCAAAACAGAAGGAAATCAAATTTGAAATTGTAAGCAATAATAATATAAATAGCAGTATGTTTAAGTACCAATTTCATTTGTTGAAAACAAAAGCCTTTACAATTACAGAAAAACACCAGTGAGAGGATTATAATGGAAGAAAATATCACACTTCCAATAACAACTGAAAATATAAACTTCCTGGAGAGAAAAAAGAAGTTCAGGTTGTATATGAAAAAACATCACAATCTTCCTACCATACTCAAAAGAAAACTTACTTAAAGGAATGGAAAGTCAAAACATTCTTGGATGGGAAGGCTCAAAGTCATGACTGAGTTCTTCCT
>PVKN010023263.1:0-14858 GCA_004027915.1 Capromys pilorides | reverse complement strand
CCTCCTCCACCTCCTCCTCACACACACATCTCCTGGCATTCTTTCTATCTCTCCTGATTCATCTTCTCTGCAGTTTTTATCACCAGGGAACATGGTGTACTGTAAGCGGCTTGCCTATGGCTTCTTTCTAAACCTGACAGGAGCCGGGATTTGTGCTGGTTTTGTTCACCTCTATTCCTAGTGTCCACACAGTTCCCAGCCCAGACTGACTGACAACATTCCAAGAGTGGGTGCTTTAGTAAATATCCTTATATGTGCATCTTTCTAGTCGAGTGTTCCTTTTTTCAACTTCTGTAGAGCCTGGAAGGGAGGTTGTACTGTCAAACGTACCTGTAGAATATTTTTAATCTTAACAAACAGTTCTAGATTACGTTCCCAAGAGGCTACGGCAATTCACACCGTTTCCTTGCCTGCACTGAATGTTATCACAGTTGCATTTTTGCCAGTCTTCTGGGGCGGGGGCAGCTCATTGTTTCAATTTCCATTTTCCTGACTAACACAGAACTTTTTTTTTACATTTATTGACCACTTGAATTTTCATTTCTATGAATGGCCTTTTCCTAGTTGTTGCCTGTTTTTGGTTTTTGGAGAGTGGCGGAGGGCTAACCTTTTCTAATGAGTTTACAGGAAGGAATTAGCATTTTTAAAAATAGCACCTTGGGAATTCTGGCACCTAAGGCGCGTTGCAGTGCTACGGCATTTGCTACCGCCTGGAGGTCCCTGATGGATTTTGGAATTATAAGTGCTTTAAAGATTTTTTTTTTCCTTGTTGGTCCTCTGTACTTCCTACAATAAAATTGCCTTACTCTATTTTTAAAAGGATATTAAAAAACAATCACAGGAACATTTTTGTGCTATAATGACAAATGGAAAAAGCATTTATAATTAGCATGTATCTTCTGATTACAACTATGGGAAGTCTAACAGTAAACTGGCCAAAGGAAGAAAGATGGGATTGTGGGTAATTTTTCTTACTCTGGGGAGTAGCCAGGTGGGTAAAGAGGAGGTGATGATGAGCCCTTAATGAAGAAGGATGAGCATCTGGATTGATGGCACTCAAACCACCACACTCTCCTTCTGCATCTGTGTCCCGACAGATATCACTAATCAATCAGTAGCTCCTCATAAGCTCAACCTTAGGGTACCCTGGGAGTCCAGGGTAATACAATTTGGCAGGCAAGATAAAGTCAACTATCACCCTGGCCAGGGCAGGAGGCCATGAAGGCAGCACGAGTTCCAGCCAAGGCCTCTAAGGCCTCTCTGATGGCCCTCAGGGCTTCACTGGGGCTGCAGTCCAGGGCTGCTTCTGCTCTGAAGTGCCTTGGGCTGGGGGGGGGGGGGGGTGTCACCCAGCACATTTTATATCTGTATTGCAGAGACTGGGCATCGCTTTCTAAAATCTTTTCTCCTGAAACTTAAGGATCACTGGGAGCAGGAACATGGTCCTCCACCTGGATGCTTAGGCTGCGCCTTTGCCCAGACCCTGGTACCTCCTCTGGCCACCACCCTGTGGCCACTCTGCTTTCTGGCTGGACTCTCCAGCCTCTGACCTCGGCTCCTGTGATTCCTAGCATGGCTGCTTCCCCCTTCTGAGGGCTCAGCTGTGACGCTGTGCCCACCTCTGTGTCCCTGTCACATCCTGAGGTGCCTAACCAGGCCTCAGAGCCGACATTCACCAGCAGCCCTCACTGCACGCGGCTGGGAGTCCCCACCCCCCTGCTCCCCTCAGCCAGTGTGGGGGAACGGAACGATTAGAGAGCAGGAAGAAATATTTTCATTACTTCTGTTTTTTGAAAACAGTAAATGATCCAAGAAGATGACAGTGAAAGGTTTGGGGAAATCACCAGTAATCCAATGCACGGAGACAACCGTGGTCGTTGGGCTGGCGACGGCCCTCGGTCACCTCTGGGTCTGCGCTCCCATGGAGATTTTGTGTGTAAATGGTCACTAACAGGGTCATGCTGTGGTTCTGCCTGTGCCTTCCCCCTAGCCACAAGCCACGTGCGCCTTAAAGATTGTCAATGACAAGGAACATGTTTCCCCTCCTAGCAGGTAAACGATATTCTGCAGGATTCTCTCTGTCTCCCTTTGCTCCTCTCAGCAGATCTACAGTTGTGCTTCTTCAGAGGCGCAAGCTCAGTTCACTCCCCATCTCGCTGTCACAGGAAAAGAGTCTCAGTAGGTGCGCAGCCAGGATCCTGAAGGCCACGCTTGGCTCCTCGCTCTCTGCGTGTGGCTGTCCAACTGAGTTCCACTCGGGCGTGAAGGACAGTGTGAGTGCGGATCCTGGGCGAACCCTGTGGTGGCCCCTTCCTCCGTGGTGCTTTTATACACATCCATAAATTCTTTGACATTTCTTCTTTCTTTGAAGAGGAGCCTTAGCTCCCCTCCAGCGCAGGTGGTGTTAGTGACTTGCTCTGAGTGGACAGCATGTGGCGGGAGCCATGATGCTTGAGGTCAGAGCAGGAGCTCAGTGGTTGGCTTCCTCCCTCCTCTGCTCTGGGCCCTACACTGTGGGAAGCGCCAGGTGCCAGCTTGTAAGGACAGTGGTGCAGCCCCGTGGAGAGGAGTCCATATGGCAAGGGACCAAGCTCCGCTTCCTGTCGTCAGCCACCTGAGCCAGCCATTTGGGGATCAAATTCTGAAGCCCTGATGTAGCCTCCAGATGACTGTGGTTGTGGATGACGCTTTGATCGTACTTACCAAGTTCCTGGCTTACAGAAACGAAGAGAATGCATGCTTACAAATTCTTTTCTTTTTCCTTCCTTCCTTTCTTCCTTCCTTCTTTTTCTCTTTCCTTCCCTCCCTCCCTCCCTCCCTCCCTCCCTTCCTTCCTTCCTTCCTTCCTTTCCTTCTGTCTTGAGATGGATCTCACCACATAGCCCAAGATGACCTTAACCTTACAATTCTCCTGCCTCAGCCTTCCAGAGGGCTGGGATAGAGGCGTGTGCCAGCAGGGCTGGCTGTGCTTATTGTTTAAAGGGACATGGCTTTGGGTGATTGAGTTCATCACGATTGGCTGATAGGTGTTCACAAAGGAGGGGCTGGCTTTCCCTTCCCTTTCCCCTGTCTCTGGAGGGATGGTGCATGGATTCTGCTGATGGGGACAACATGCTAGGGGTGGAGAAGCAGCGCAGAGGCAGGGCCTGGGGCCCAGGTGGTTTTTTCCAGCAGAGTTAGCACAATAACTCGGGTTCTGATGTGGGAGAGGAATGGATTTCTGCATGAATTAAACTGGCACTTCAGCCCGTGTTGTGTGCTGCAGTGGTTTATAGGCGTGTGTGAAGCCACCAGGGGCCTTTGACGTGGGACCAGTTACCTCTGCACACAAGCAGCCTGCTGTGCACTGTGCTGTGCCCCCATTCATATGCTGAAGCAAGCCTCAGTGTGACAATATCAGGAGGGTGGAGCCCCCTCAGGGGGGATTAGTGCCCTCATGAAAGGCGAAGGGAACAGGGTCCACTCTTCTACCCCCTGGGAACACAGCAAGGAAGCGCCATGAACTACAAAGCTGATGTCACCAGATGCCACCTCTGCGGGTGCCTTGAACCAGGATTTCCCGGCCTGCAGGATGCGAGTGGTACATTTCAGTTATGGAATTCTGTCTTAGCAGCGCGGCCAGATGAAGACACGGAAGCTACAATCGTTACCATTTTCTCTGTGTGCTGTGGTGGCAGTAAAATTCAGGAAGCTCCAGGTTTCTGTCACAGCAGTCAAATTTGCGCCTAACAAATCCACTCCTCAGAGGGATGTGTGGCTTAGCGCATTTCATGGGCACTACTATCCTTGGTAAGGCCAAGGATGGTCGCGCTCTAGGAGTGCGTCAGGGATCAGGTGAGGCCGGCTGGTGTGGCAGAGGGTGAGGCTTTCCTGGCTCAAGAGGCCCCAGGTGCTGCTGGTCGAGGACCCTGTCTTCCTAGGGGACGGGCCACAACCAGCACCAGCTCTGCCCCCAGCGCGCAGAACTGCGCCCCTCTCTCTCCTCTCCTGCCACTCCATCTCCTCTCCTGCATGATGTCTCTGCCCTGACAGCTTTCTCTCCTCAGCCTCCACCCACTTCTGATCCAGAACAGCACTGAGATGGACACACTCCAGCTTCCTAGAGGCTGCTTAATAATGTCATTATTCTCTGATGTCAGACCTGGGTCACACAATAGATACGCCCATGCCTGGTTTGGACAGAATGCTATGGGAGGGAGGGGGATGGGACTTGGGATGGGGCTTTCCTATTTTATGATAATCCGGACAGCGGAATCCCAATTTTAATCGATATAGACAAAATAGGTGTCTGTATCTATTAAAATTGTGTCTCCTTAACCGTCATATATATTGACATTCTAACTGCCAGTGTGATGATACTGTGTTGGGGTTTAGAGAAGAGATTGGGGCTTAAGGGTGGCAGCCTTCTGAATGGGACCGGTGGCTCATGAGAGGGGCCCTGGACAGCTCTGTTGCCCTTTTCTACCACATGTGGACACAACCAGGAGAGGGAGGCCTCCAACCCTCCAACCCCAAGGGGGCCCTCACCAGACCCCGGCCCTGCTCACCTCAGCCTTCAGCCTCCACAGCTGGAAGAAATAGACTTCTGCTGCCTGCAAATGGTTTGGGTGGTGGTTGGTGGTACCCTGCACAGCTGCTCAAAAGGACTAAGAAAATGAGGTTCACACCGCTGGGTGGTTAGCTGAAGGCTACCTACCCTTTGTTTAAACTCGGGACTTTAGGAAGGCAGAAGGACTTGTGCTGGTGTGAACGACCTCAACCCGTGACGGGAGAACCATGTGTGCTTCAGGATGGTGCTTTTGCAAGCTTGGGCTTCAACCTAGGTGACTTTAACCCCACGGCAGTGGCATCCGACCTCACCTCTTGGTGGAGCCGAAAGCCACATAGCCAGGAGATGGCATTGGCTTAGACTGGAGGCTCCTTTCCTAAACCCCTGCTCCAGCTGCAGCCTGTGCCCCCCACTCTGTCTCCACTCCTAGGCTTAGAATCGGCTGTTTTCTTATTTCCAGGTTCTTGGATTCTGGGTGGCGTAGACACCATGTAGGGTCTCAGCATGCTGAGCTCTCGCGAGTTTGTATCTCTATGGCGGTAAGTGCATTCACGGCCTGGGACAAGCACCACCATCCCTTTCCAGTATTTTTGTGACTGCTGAACTGGCCTGAGGACCCATTAAGCGATACTCTGCCTCCTTTGCTCCCTGCCCCTGGCAGGTGCCTACTTTCTTGTCTATGGCAGTCCTTGTCCTTTTGTGATGGCTCCTTCTGCCCACCCAGAGCCCTAGTGTCCTCCCAACTGTGGCCTGCACCAGAGACTCCTTCCTCATGCTGAGCACAATGCCTTGAGTAGGGCCAGCAAGATGGCGCAACAGTCTGGAGCACCTGCTTAGGCAACCTTAGGGACTGCGGTTCGATCCCTGGCACCACATGCTGCGCCAGCCCTATCCCCAGGGCAGGCTGAGCGAGCCATAACATCAATACATAAATAAATAAAGTTTAAAACAAAAATATTAGACACAGCGCTTTGAGTCGATAGATTTTCTTTTTCTTTCTTTCCTTTTTTTTGTCTTTTTGAGACGGGGTCTCGCTATGCAGTTCAGGCTGGCCTTGAGCTCACTTTTGTAGCCCAGGCTGGTCTCGAACTCACATCAGTCCTCCTGCCTCAGCCTCCCAAGTGCTGGGGTAACAGGCACATGCCACCATGCCCAGCAGCAAGTCGATGGATTTTCATCAGGGTCTGACATCTCAGCGTGTTCTGCAAGATTGCCACAGATGGTTATGAAGGTGCAACCCACTTCTCTCTTCTGCATCTTTGTTCTCGGGATGGGCTACACAGTGTCTGTCTGACATCTGGCAGTGCTGGGCAGGCTGTTCCCTTCTGCTCTCCAGGAGAAGAGGGGCTCGCAGTTGGGGGGCCTCTGCTGGACGCAGATGCTCATGGAATGACACCCATGGTGCACCCCTGTCTTTGGTGACAGCTCAGACTCTGTTACATGCCATTCCTGTGTGTCATAAGCTTTGCTCACAGTGGGCACTGGTTTGATTTTTTTTCACATTTCTTATTTGATTTAATTCAAATTCTGTGGTGCAGGCTCAGTGTCAGCCGCTCTTTTAACTCTAAGGATGTGCTGAGATCTGGGGAAGTGACAGGCCTCGCCTCCCCAGGGACGAGGGGCAGGCAGGCACTGAGGACCAGGACACTTACGTCCAGGACTTCCTTGCCTTATTTTGAGGAGGCGAAAGCTTCAGGTTCTTCCCTCTACTGTTGTCCTTCCCCTTCCCTCCTTGAGGAGGATGGACAGAGTAACCAGATGTGGAACGAACAGAGGACCGGAGCATGAGTGCGGTCCCACCCTCAGTTGCGTGGCCCCGCCCTCAGCTGTGGCTCAGCTGGCCTGCAGTGATTAATCTGTTGCCCTTAGAAGACCTGGGTGGGAAGGAGACAAGACAGGCAGTGGCCACGTCCTGGGGACTCCAGGGCAGAGCCACTGGGATGGAAGCTTTCTTACTGCAGGAAGATGCTAGCAACTGCAGCCATTTGAGAACATAGAAGCTCCCTGCCACTCCTTTCTGAGCTGGGTGGCCGCAGGGACCTGGGACAGCTACTGCTTGGGGTCAGGGGCTCTGGTAGCAGAGTGGGCTCAGGCAGGGCCATCTAACTCTTTTTGCTGGTCTCCTTTTATAGTGATGGAGCACAAGTCAAGGAGATCTTTGAGAACTCAGGAAGCTCAAGTGAAAAGGCCTAGCGGGCTGCACTTGCCCTGCAAAAAATCCACCTTGGTGGTCGTATCAGTCAGGATAGGCTGAGTCGCGCTGCGATAACAAGTGGTCTTGCGACATTGCAATATACATATTTGTTCTTCCTCCTGTTTTCTGGTATTCAGCACCTAAAGCCCCTGGTACCTTTGGAATGGTAAATATCTTTTATATGCCAGTGAGATGACCACCACTGGATTGGGAACTGGTTACCAGGAGGACTCAGGCAGCAGCAGAAGGCTGGGACTTTCAGCTTTGTCTCTAAACCTCTGGGGAAGAGAAGAGGTTGGAGATGGAGTTGGTCACCAGCAGCCCACGATGTGATCAATCACGCTTGTAGTGAAGCCTTCATGAAACCCACTAGGACTGGGCTTGGCGCTTCTGGAGAGCAGCACACAGAGGTTCCAGAGAACAGCAAGCCTACATTGGACCAGGGACCTCTGTGTCCCCCTCCCATGTACCCTATCCTATGTGCTTCTTGCATCTGGCTATGCATCACACCCCTTATAATGTCCTCTGTCATAAGTGGGTTAATGTAGCTAAAACGTCTCCTGAGTGCTGTGAGCCACTCTAACACATTATTCAAACTTGAGAGGGTGATGTGGGAAGCTCAGCGTACAGCCTCAGTCAGAGAAGCACAGGTGAAACAACCAGGAGCTTGTGCTTGGCGCTGGAGTAGGGGGCTGTCTCTGGACTGAGCTATCTCCCCATGGGAGCTGCTGATACCTCCAGGTGGACAGTGTCAGTATCCAGAACAGTTGAATTGAATACTTGGGGAACCCCCCCCCCACACACACACACCAGATGTCAGAAGAATTGCAACGAGTGGTTTGGAGACTAAGACAAACACATCGATTGGTTTTTGCCTCTGCTAAAAAGAACCTTAAAGTGTAATGGCTTCGACGCAAGTGTCTACTCCTTGTTCATTTGATATCTGAAATATCCACTCTGAGTCCATGGGGTGGGGGGAGCTCTCCTCCATCCCCAACTCTGGGACTCAAGCTGATGCCAAAGACCCCATTAAAGAAGCCTGGGCAGGGATCCTGGGATCTCTCTGTACCTGTCTTTATACCTTCCTGTGAATCTACAATTATTTCAAAATAAGACAACAAAAAAGTTCCTTTAGCCACGCACAAAGAAATGTACTTTGAGGATCACGCCTCTATGTGCTTTGAGAATCCATAGATTTAATCACTAAAATCGCTCTTGGTTCTATAAGACGGTCCCATACAGTTGCATCTGGGCACCCAGATGGACCAAGGGGTCAGCAGGTCTCACTGTCCAGAGTGTCACTATGTGGAACTCCATGCAGAAATACTGGAATCATTGCCAATTTTATGGTTTCCACTGAACCACAGCCTTTTGTCAGATACTCTTGGGTCCAGGAAGTTTTGGAGATGGGTTTTACTTAAAAGAGGGTTAGAAAAGTAACATCATGTTATGGTGTTTCTTATATAGCTTCCCTCCCTTCCCCCAAAAGAGCAGCCTCTATCATTAAATATCAATATTAATGCTCATTAATGCAATGTACAATTATTCCTACTGGGGAGGATAAAGACAAAACTCCAATGTCTTGTATAGCTTTAAGTCATGAAATGAGTTTGGCTCAGGTCGGGTCTAGCTCCAAACATCCCACACGGGCTCACGTGCGCACAAGGCTGATTTCACAGCATCTGAAATCAGAGTTGCTCAGCGTTGTGCTTGGAGTGCAGCTGGCGGTGCCCACAGCCGCTCCACAGTGAGCCCCAGGCCTTGTCTGACTGAGTCCACCGGGGCCCCAGGGTTCAGCGAGTGAGGCGCTCCCGAGAGAGATGCTCTCAGGCTGCCCCCTGCAGCCTCCCCCCAGGATCCCGCCCTTTGTCCAGCCTGGCCCCCCATCTGCTCCCTTGAAACACAGACAGCTGGTCGTGCGCCTTCCGGGCCTGCCCGACCTGCACACAGCAGGCGCACCTTGCCAAGGCTCTGATCGCTGGTTACCTCAGGCTCCAAGATGCTGGAGCTGGAGCCGCGAAGGAGCCCCAGGGCGCCCTGGGTTTCACAGGGATTCCATGCTGGTGAGTTGCAGATTCATACTGGTAGCCAGGAAACCCTGGCTGATTTCAGGCAGGGAGGATCACGCTGGGATATACCTTACTTAAAAATCAGGGGCAAGAACCCTCCAGCCCCAGAGAAGCTATCTGCCTGGCCACCAAGGCCCAAGGAGCATCCATCCCTATCAAGGGGGCAGGAGAGGTTCCCAGGCCCAGGGGGAGAAAGGGGTCACGCAGTCACGCCTCGCCCAGCCCCACGCTCACACCCCCGCAACCCGAGGTTGGCTCAGCCGCAGCAGGGCCAGCTGGGGCGGCTGGAAGGCGGCGGGCCCGCTCTGGGTGTGGGCGCCCCGGACTCCCCACCCTGCCCCGGCCCCCCCACAGCCCCCGCCTGGCGCCGCGCTCCTCCGCCCCCCGCAGGCGCCCGGGTCCCTGTGTGGGCTGCTTTGACTCAGCGCCGGGAGCCGAGCTCAGGCAAACCACGCCGCACTGGACGGCGTTCAAGCTTTTACAGGCGCTCAAATTGGGGCTGGAGCCGGAGAGGAAATACTAAAATCCTGTGTACACAACTTCTGTCTGTGCGCGCCGGGGCTCCAGCAGAAGCGGGCGCGGCGAGGGACACATTTGCGCTCTGTGTAAGGCGCCTCCCCGGCTCTGCTTTGCGCCCGGAACCCGATCCCGGGGTGTCCGCCAGCGGGGGCCGGGGGTGGGATGGGGGCTGTGGGGCTGGGCCTTCATATCCCAGAGCTCACACTCCGAAAGAAAAAAAAAGCCGGGTCCGGATGCCCCGATCCATTCACAGCGAGCCGCAGGCCCAGCGGGGCACAGCTCCCCACCCTCATCCCCGGGGGCAGATCCTGGGTCGTTAGAGCCTGGGGCATGGGCTCATCTCCTCCATCCCCCAGTTCCTCTCTTGTGAAAATGGTTTGAAAATGAGGTTTTCCTGTGATGGCAATAGACGTTATATAGGTAGAGTAACAGTCCCGGAGCTGGGTGCATAGTAGGTGCTCACTGAGTGGTAGCTGCGGTTATTATCTATATGAAGTAATAGTATTAGCATGCGCTGAGCGCTGAGCGCTGTGTAGCTTGGTTAATCCTCTCAGCAAGCGGGTGAGGTAATCCTTTAACTCCACTGAGGAGCTAACCGCCCCCCCCCCCCCCCCAGTGGCTCACCCAAGGTCACACAGCTGGTGACTGGCTGTGCAGGGCTGAACAGTTGTTCCCAGGCCATTTTTTTTTTTTTTTTAAATACTCCAGGTGTTTTGAGGCCACTTTGAAGCTGTCACAGAGGAGAGGCTGGTGGCCAGAGCTGCCGGTCAGCTGTGCATGTCCTTGATGTGCTCATCCTGGCTCAAAGCTCCCCACACCTGGGCGCTGTCCTGCTGGGCCACTTCCATCCCCGCCAGCACTCTGGAGCACCTCCTGCTTTAGCCCACTGGGCTCCCAAGATCCTCCCGGCCTCCCAGCCCAAGCTCTGTCCTCTCCTAGCCCACAGCTCCACCGTTGGTGCCCTCCAGAGTCTCTGTCACCCTGTCCTCCATATTCCTGTCCCTCTGCCCTTCAGCCACTTGAGGCTGTGATGGCTTTGTCCCCCTGGCACTGGCCTCTCAGCAGAATCCCTGTGGATCCACCCAGGCTCTTGTGCTGAGCATCATCTCCCACTGGGACAGTGAATTGTCTGTGGTAGCAAATCTGGGGTGGTTGGTGACATCTCATTCTTTGGGACCTGTGTGAAGAAGCCAGCTTATATAAAGACGCAGGAGACAAGGTAGCACCAGCCTGTGTCCCTGCTGCCTGCTGCCACCAGGAGCCAGGCAAGCCAATAAGAGCATAGCCAGGGACCCCCGGCTTACCTCTGACAACTGTCCCATCACCAGGGCCTCCCAGGAGCCAGGGCACAGCCACAGGTAGGGGAGGACACTTGCCAGGTATGTGAGCTCCCTCTAGCTGTGCTGCTCCAAACCTGCGGCCTGCAATGAGCACGGGGTGCTCTGGGGTGTAAGGGTCCCAGACCTGCCTGTGGCCCCACAGCAACCTATGACTACAGTGGACCCCCCCAGACCTCAGCTGCCCAGCTACAGCCACCACCTGTTTGACCCCGACAGCCTGAATCTCAGTACCCACACTCAGGAGGTTCAACAGTGCGGCAGAAATAGCACAGCTTCTGGAGCCCAGAGATCTCGGTGTGAGTCCTGGTGCGCCATTGCTTGTGGTCATGAGCAATCAACCCCTTTCTAAGCCTCTGTTTTCCCACGACATTGAGCATGCCTACATGTCTTTGAGACTGAAACACATGAGAGGTAGAGTTTGTTTCAGTGGGAGTCATCGTGGGGGTGACGTAGGCTTTCTAAGTAGCCTGGGAAGCTGTACTTGTTGGTGATGGGGTGACCCAGTGTGCTGGCCTCGGCAGGAGAAGGAAGGAATTAGTGAGGAAGAGGGAGGGGGTGCTGCTCCTTGCAGAACTTGTAACGGAGTCTCCAGCTTTCATGCAACAGAGAGTTTTCTTTGCTTACTTGGACTGCTTTCTAACTTTGACCCTGGGGAAGGGCTCCGTGTTTAGGTGTAGGGTGCTCAGAGTTTGGGCTCCCACAGGTAGCGCAAGGGACACTTCAGATACCTGACAGCAGCAGTGATGCTAGGTGGATACAGTCTGGTTTGTGGTCTCACTTGATGGGGACTTCCAGAAGGGCACGGTGGTGATGGAGCTGAGGGTCTGTCAGTGGGCACTCGAGAGAGACAGAGGACGTAGGACCACGTCACTGGTGATCCCCAGGGTCTGGGAGCCTCTTTGAAGAGTGGATCAGATGCTGGACGCCCCAGCTTGTTTTCTATGGCTTTGACAGCTGGCTGCCTTGGAGTAGAGGAGACTGCGCGGTGTGCCAGCGCCCTCTGCTGGCCATCAGGGACAGGCACAGGACGAAGTAGGTGGTCTTAACTGGTTTTTTCTGAAGGAGCTTGCCTGCGAAACCTGAACCTGCTGGAACCCTGCTGTTCCCCAGAACATACCATATCTATAACATTCACAGGATATTACCATGTTCGTACCCATTTTACTGATGTGGAAATGGGGGCCCTGACAGAAGTCACAGAGCTACAAAGTGGTAAGACACTATCCTCGGCGCACCTGTCCTGGCAGGTGAGAAGCCTGCTCCCACTTTACAGACAAGAAGCCTGAGGCTCAGAGAAGTGAAGAAAGTGGTTCAAGACCCCACAGCTATTAAGTTGGCTCAGCCTGGCTCAGCCACGCGGAATCACGTATGAGGACAGAAGCACGCACACTGATGTAGAAATAGCACTTTTCAAATTGCACCCAACTTTGCCTCTGCAAGACTGCGGGAAAAGTCCCTTGGTTCTGGCACTGGCAGCTGGGGATGTGTACCTCTCTTCCCTTGGCTGTCAACTACCGGGGGGCATGGCATGATGCCACAGAGCGGGGGCAGGCCAGGGCATTCTCATCTTCTGCATATAGCCTGGCCCTGCCAGCCGATGCGAGCCCTCACCCGCCTGCACCACCGCTCCTGGCCCAAGAGCACTCTCAGTGCCTGTCAATCGGGCCTCCTCCTCCTCTCCCAGCCCTAGCCTGATGCCAGCACCACCTACCCTAGAGATCGTCATTGACTGGTTTCCAACGGTGCCATGAGAATCAAACACAATGAGCACCAAACACACTGTTCTGCCCGGAGAGGGTAGTGTTTATAAGTTCTAGGCTGTGTACTGAGGACCAGACAAATGACAAGTAACCAGGACAACATTTGCATGTTAAAATGTATGAAGTACTGAATACCCCGAGTTACAAAGCACTTGAACGCAAAGGTATGACTATAAACTGGTTGAGGTTCTGGAACGTAAGAGCACAAAAGAGCCAGAGGAGGAAGAGGAAAATATATCCATGTTATGGCTTAGATCTAGAATGTTCTCCCAGGCTTCATCTGTTTAGGGGAAGGGCTTTTGGAAGGTGATTGGCGTATGGCGGCACTGCAGCAGATTTACTGTTAGGAGGTGGGATCCAGTGAGGAGCATCTCTCTCTCTCTCTCTCTCTCTCTCTCTCTCTCTCTCTCTCTCTCTCTTTCTTTCCAGGCCTCCCTTGTCTCTCTGTGTCCTGGCCACCAGGATCGGAGGAGCTTTCCTCCACAGTAGACCCTTCTGCTATGCCACTTCCACATTCAAAACCGCAAACCAGGGGCCAGAGGCATAAGTACCTACCTGGCAAGCACAACGATCCAAGTTTGATCCCTGGTTCCACATTCGATGCTGTCTCGGCCCTGAATGTGAGCACCCACCATGTGGCCCCCTCCAGGTGGCCTGTACTCCCAGCACTCAGGAGGTCAAGCCAAGAGGATCTCTGTGAATTTGAGACCAGCCTGGGGGCTGCAAAAGTGAGCACAAGCCTTGCCCGAACTGCATAGTGAGACCCTGTCTCAAATAAACAAACAAACAAACAAACATGAAACCACCAACCATGGACTAAACCTTCCAAAACATGAGCCAAATAAAGCTGTCCTCCTTGAAGTTGTGGTTGTTGGGTGTTGTTTCCCAGCAGCAGGAAGGTGACTGACAGCAGTCAGGATCTAAGGCAGGGGATCATCTGGGGAGAAGTTCCTGCCTCTCTGAAGGGAGGGGACGGAGCATGTGTCTTTGGGAAAATGTGGTTGCTTGGAGTGACCCTCATGCTGTGGCAAAGGTCAAGCCACAGCTCAGATGGGGAGTAGGTTGGTTGTTGCCATCCGAAGAAACTGCTCGTGAAGGGTGTGGCAGGCCACCTCCTGACAGAATCAGTGAGAGTGAAAGAGAAGCTGTGGCAGGTCCAGTAGGGCAGCATGCCCGGCAAGCCTGGCTCGCAAAACCAGTTCTATCAGAAAGGAGTGGACTTGAGTTTCCCTAATGTCACTGCCACTGTCCCAAGGGTTTAGCGGATAAAACCGTGACCCTCTGGACTCGGCGGCAACCAGACCTGAAATCCTTAGTCTTGACTCTGGTCACAAAGGGCCATCTTGCAGCTCCACACTTCAGGGGAAGAACACTTTTCTACCCTGGCACAGCAGTGTAGGGTTAACCATGAAGATGAGGAACAAGTTAAGCCTGTAGACATCACAGTCTTTATGTTAAGCTGAGGAGAAATCTGTGCACAGACATTGCTCGTTTAATGACTGGACTTACAGTCGAGGGACAGTTTGGCTTTACAACCCACTGCTCAGACTGATGACCCATCATTTTTTGCACAGTTCTGTACTTCGTGTTTATAGAGCTTCAATGATATGGTGCATCATGTTTATACAGTGTTGTAGTTCTTGTTGATTGTACTGGCTGGTGTAGTAGCACAGTTTTATGTTCTGTCACCCATCACAGTACTGCATGTCAGGGTTACACAAAAGCAAAATCAAGTTGGAGTTTCCTTTGATCATTTGACTATTGTAATGTCCATCCTATATGCAATTCCTCATTTGGCAACCAACCCATGTAACGACCTAGTCACGTAACCAAATCCAGTCGTTAAAGAAGGAATGTCAGCATGTTTATTTCTTTAAAGTCTCATAATAGTCAAGAGTGTGGAGGACCGCTTGAGCAGCTCTCCTTGAAAGAAGAGCGACTATCTCCATTTTGACTGAACCTGGCCCTATTCCCTTGTATTGAAATGTACAGAGCTGGCTAGGACTTCTCATTATCCTTTCAATTGGCCTTAAGCAGTGTATATTGGTCTAGACAATATTGGTGGTAATTTTTGAAGATGGCGTGTGTGTTTCCCTGGTAACAGGACGAAGAGCCAATGCTCTATGGTGTCAGCTGGGATTGAGCCTCGAAATAGAGGCTATGACTTCCTGGGGCTTGAAAGATTACACATCAGAGCTAAAACACCAGACCTCCAAGATATTAGATACTATCTCAATAGCATAATACAAATTACTTCCTCTGCATATCATCTCTGAATATGGCAGAGGTGAATGCAGGCCTCCTACCTAGCCCAGCTCACAGTGCCCGCCTTCTTCCCACAATTCCCTTCAGTGCTCACCTTCATCCCACAATTCCCTTTCACAAGCCACTTCCCCTTCCTCCGATGAATAAAACCTGAGTGTAGCC
>PVKN010023262.1:0-14860 GCA_004027915.1 Capromys pilorides | reverse complement strand
CGCACGCTGCCCTCTGGGCTGTCTGGTGCTTTCAGTCTCCAGGGCAGCGAGCACGTCTCACCTGCATGAGGACCGCAGGCCCCAGGTACTTGTCTCCGTTCCACCAGTAGCTGGGGCAGCTGGTGCTGCAGCAGGCGCAGAGGATGCACTCATACAGCCCATCCTGTGGGAGAGGTCGGGGTCAGGGCAGGTGGGTGGAAGGCATCTCGGGGCGCCCTGGGTTGGAGGGGAAGCTGGGGTAGTGCATGTAAGAGCTGCTGGCAGATCTAAGAGGCTGTTTACAGAGAAGTCAACAAAGGCACGAGGCTTCCCCGCCTCACATGCTGAGTGTGCAGATCAAAAGGGCCCGACGCCCACTCCAGTTCCCACTCTGGGCTTTTGACAGGAAGCTCAGTGTCACCCTGAAGAACAGCCACTCCTGACCATGCACTTGGGCTGTGCAAATGCCCCGCCCATCAGCACAGCCACCTGCCAGGTGGGTCCCAGACAGCTCTGCTGCAGGCAGGGAACCCAGGTCTGACAGGTTAGCTATGAGCAGGTGCAGAGTGGTGATGGGACCCTGAGGCCTGACCCCGGCCTCCGGTGCCTCATACCCACAGGAGTCTGCCCACACCGACATGCGCTGCTTCTTCTCAATTTGGAGATGACAGAGAGGGAGCAGAGGGGCACACTGACACCTGTAGTGGCTGCTAGTAACAGACAAGACGGGAGGGAGGGCGGACGGCCCCACTGGTTTCCAAAGCATGCAGTCATAGAGACAGGGGCTTTAGTAACTTACAGAAAAACTTGTACAAGTACATTAGAATTTCTGGGGCAGAATTTTAAAACTAAGGCATTCAGCTGTCCTGATGTGCAATAAAAACTAGAAACAAGCTCCTGGCCCATCAGTACTGGAGTGGTGTGACAGTGCATGGTGTAGGCTTACAGTAATAGTGACGGGCCACCCTTGCAACTTCATTTAAAAAACCAAGCAGGATACAAAACCCTATTTGTGGGCCGGCAAGATAGCCCAGTGGTCTAAAGCACCTGCTTAGGCAACCGCAGGGACTGTGATTCCTTCCCTGGCACCACATTCTGCACCAGGCCCACTCACGGCAGGCTGAACCGGCCATAATATAAATAAAGTTAAAAAAAAAAACAAAAACCCTATTTGCATGCCTGTAATCCCAGTACTTGGGAGGCGGAGGCAGGAGGATTGTTCCAAGTTCAGCCTTAACTACAAAGAGCTCAAGACTAGCCTAACTTCATACAGAAGAAAAGGTTACCTAGAAAAGCGAAGTGGCCCTTATTTCCTTGTGACACCACCTGAGGGAGAGATGAACGCTTGGTTTCCAAACGTGAGGGCTGGGCCAGGCCGGCCCCTTCTGCAGGGACCCAGCAGGCTCTCCTGGAGCAGGAACAGCAGCGGGCAGCTGCGTCCTGACCACGAGGAGCTCTTGGAGACCTCGCAACCGTGCTGCTCTGGTCCTCACTCTTTCCATGACGAGACCAGGTTCTCTTTCCAGGATGCTCCTTAACCTTTGCCTTTTAAAATGTATCGGGTACAGGGTCTCACTGTGCAGCTCTGGCTTGTAGTGATCGTCCTGTTTTCAGCCTCCCCAATGCTGGAATTACAGGTGTGCGACACCATGCCTGGTCTTGGCAGCTGGCTCAGCATGCACAGAGGCAGGGCCAGCACGGCATGTGGTGCCAGGGATCGAACCCCAGACACTTAGTCTGCTGAGCTATCTTGCCGGCCCATTCTTTAACTTTTTATGAGAAAGAAACTGAATATTCCCAAAGATCTGAGAGCTACAGCTCATCTATTCATCCTATATAACTAACACTGACACGTAAATACCACGTGTCAGTCTGTGGATCCAGGAAGCAAGGCCCTTGCCCTTGAGGCGGTCCCTTAAGGGGGGGAAGAGGCTCCCTACACAATCCCCTCGGGCCAGTGGTGTGTGGGAGGAAGGTTCCTGTGGGGACTGCAAGGCAGGACACAGCCTTGGGTCCTACAGCCGCCTGGCTGGGCTGGGCTGTCTGCATCCTGTCCTCCCTCTTCCCCTTGCAGTGGTCAGAGGTCTGCTTGGCTTCTTAGGGGAGTGCACGTAGCAGAGGCAGACTGAGAACAGGCTGCTGGGTGTGGTGGTACACATCTGTTACCCTGGCACTCGAGGACACTGACACAGGAGACTGCCAAATTTAATCTCAGCCTGAACAACCCAGTGAGACTCTGTCCCTAAGTGAAAAAAAAATTTAAAAGGGCAGGGGATATAGTTCAGTGTAAAGGCCCTGGGTTTAATCCCCAGGACTGCCATTCCCCTCCCCAACAAAACCAAAACCAGAAAAACCCCAAATAAATAAATACAATTATAGACTATACATAGGCCTAGCAACGCCAGGAGGTAGGCAGCAATTTGACCACTAGGGGTGCGGTGCTGAGGCTCTAGCTCTGGTCCCGCCCTCAGCCTTTGGCCCCGCCTCGGCTTATCAAGGGCACGTGCGGCCACCTCTATGACTGTCTCCCCTACCATCAGACAGCTCTCCTTCAGACCCGGTTTCTTCTGAAAAGGACAAGCAGCACCACAGAAATAGCTGCGCCTCTACTGGAGCATGAGCGTGCCAGCCTGTTGGTCCACCGCCCGGTGGCCCTGGGAGGGGAGGGTGTCCAGCCCTCGGGCCAGACACTGTCCCAGACACTGTCCCTTTGCACTCTGCCACTTCCCCACAAGCCACTCTCAGCAAACACCAGTAACAAGTTCTCAGGCCAGGACAGTGGGTGGGAAATAATGACCAGTTTCTCGCGCTCTTCTATGGACTGCAGATACTGCTGCTTGCCTTCCTGGGACTCATCCTTCTTCTTCAAATAGGGCTCGATGGATTTGTACTGGGCATAGAAGTTGTTCAAATCCTAAGGTGAAAACGAGAAGGAAGAGAAAAGGGTCGGGTTTCACCATCGCTTTTTGCTTTTGCTTCTTGGACGCTGCCTACTTTCCCACCTTGCGACACAGACACAGAAGTCAGGATCCCTAGGCAGCAAAGAGGAGTAAAAATTGCAAAAGGCGAATTGGTCACAATGTTAGCATGGTTAGAAAATCTCTCCCTCACCGGCCCGAGAACCTCACAGACCCATGGTCCAGTCTGTCCTCCTGACCCTGAAAACAGCCAGTCAGAGAAGCGCTCAGACACAAAGAGAGGAAGTCAGAGTGAACTCTGGCACCTGCTCATTCCCCAGGAGGTATTTTCCACCTGAATTCACTGCAATTATGGACAGCCTCATTTTGGGAACTGCTGGAACTAAATTCTATGCTTTGTTGTTTCCAAACAAACCCCCCAGATGAGCTCCTGCTAGAATAATTTCTGCTGTTCATATTCTGTAATTAAAGCCGCAAGGCCACACGGCCTGAGACCTGGAGGTTTTCCTGATGTTGTCCGTACGTGCGGGAGTATCGGTGACAACCTCTCTGGCCAGAGCAGGGCAAGATGCGCCCCACCCCCAAGTTCTTTCACCCGACAGGAAAGGAGCTGTCTGCCCCGAAGACCTGACTGGGCAGCACACACAGGCCCCCCCCGCATGCCTGGAAGGAGCTGCAGACACTCACGGGAACGAGGTCCTTGATCACGTACATGTGCGGCAGGGGGTAGATTTTGGAGACTTTGTCAAGGTTGGTGTCGATCCTGCGCGTGCAGGCCAGGGTGTTGCCTCCGTTGATGTTCATTGCGCAGGAACCACAGATGCCTGCAGAGAGACCCCGCCAGGCATGGTCGGCTGTGCTCAGAGTCCAGCCTATCCAGAGCCTTTCTCCTGGGCAGGGGCTGCTCTCCCAGCAGGAGTAACACTGACGTGAAACAGGCTTAATGCTGTTTCTCCCTCTCGTCCTTGCCTGGAGAAGCTCCAACAGCTGGAGCTCTACAATCCATTCTGTGACCATGGGTTAACGGAGGTAAGAGGCCACACAAGCGAGGGTGGCTGTGTAGGTCAGAAGCAGTTGGAGCACTGCTGGCAACAGGGACTTCTCACACCCCTGCCAGCTCCAGTTTTGAGAGAGGAAGTGGCCTTCCCTCATTAAAGGCACTGTTACTGCAACTCAAATTCTAACAGACAGAGTAAGGAGAGGAAGGGGCGTCCGGTAATAGGGAACAAGGATATGATCAAAATATGTCACTTGTATGCAAATGCTAGAGTGAAACCCAGTACTTTAGAAAATTAGTATATGCTGATAAAACACTGAAAAAGATTCAAGCAGTTGACAGTAGGCTCCTCATGTATCCCTTAACAAAAAGGCCTACCTGGTACCCAAGATCTGCTTACATCTCATTTTTGTGTCCTCATTGCTGGTTACCTCATAACATCACCTGTCACATCATCACCCTGATGCGAAGGGGACAGAATTTTCTAGGCTCCAATTCTAGGAATGGGATATAAGGGAGGGGAATTAAGAAGTGTTCAGGTAACCGGCACGCTGTACCAAGCATGGCCATTCTCGATGACCAGCAGGACCGCGGCTCTTCTTGTCAGGGCTGGGCATCATCCTAACAGACAAGCTGCTTCAGGTATCTGAAGGCTGAGCCTGGGACATGGGCCATGAACAGACGCTCTTACTATCCTAGGTCTGCCAGGCAAGCAGTTCTCCTGGGCTCTGGGCCCCTCGGAAGCTGACTGAACAGTGGCTTGCCAAGGAGGAGAAGCACAAATTAAAGTTATAGCAAAGCCAAGTATGGTACTGACCAAGGACCCTGAAAGGAGGATTCTCGCAGCCTGGACTTGGTTCCAGATATCGCCACTGGCGCTTCCCTTTCAGGAAGAAAGCCCAGGGGCCCTGCGCTGCCCTCCATCTGTCTTCTGCCAAGGACTCTTAACATCACAAGTGCTGGCAGCTCTGGCTGGGCCCTGGCCTCAGGGTCCTCAACTGCACACTGACGGGCATCCTACTAGGACCTAGAACCTCAACTGAGGCTCCTAGCCAGGTTCCATGGCCCTCAGGGCCAGGCAGTCTTCAGGGCACTGTGTCAGATAAGGCAGTCATCTGAGAAACGTTCTTTAATCCACTTAATTTTTTTTGTGGTACAGGGGATTGAACTCAGGACCTTGTGTTTTCCAGGCAGGCACTTATGCCACTTCAATCTCCTCAGCTTGCATTCATTAATTCATTCATCTTCTTTTGAGTTCTTATACTAGGGAGACTATACGATTTTTGCATACGTAGGTCTGGTTTATTTCAACTTACGAGTATATGTTCAAGATACACCCACTTACACATGAACTCTTCTAGTTTATCATTCCTTATAGCCAAGTAATATTCCATTGTATGAAAATACCACATCTTTTTCAACCATTCCTTAGCTTTTTTTTTGGTCTTTTTGAGACAGGGACTTGCTATGCAGTGCAGGCTGGCCTTGGCTCACTCTGGAGTGCAGGCTGGTCTTGAATTCACAATGTTCCTCCTGTCTCGGCCTTCCAAGTACTGGGGTTAAAGTCATGTGCCACCATGCCTGGCCCCTAACTTAATTCATAGTGAAAGACCCTCTGCATCCCCCTCATACTACCACTAATAGTTACGTTTTCTAATGCATAAGACAAATGTTATTAAGTGGGAAACGCCGGTCTTCATAGTCTCAACAGCTCAGACAGCATCAGGAGCACAAGTCACCACGGCGTGGGCGCTGCTCCAACAGCCGAGGACACATCCCTGGCACCCACCTTACTAGAGCCCGAGAGATGAGCGCGGGGTGCACTGGCACCAGCCGCAGCGCCCTGCTGGCCCGAGATGCAGAGCAGGCAGGGATTGCTGGGGCAGCGCCTGGACAGGACGCAAACTCAGAACATGGAACCCGTGCCTCAGTTCAAAGTTCAGACGCATTTACCCAAGGGCAGGAACGGTGCCAGGCAGCAAGGGCGCCTGGCAGAGCTGCTCTGCCCTCGGCTGTCCCTATCTCCACCTGTCCATCCTTCCGGGCTGGCCCAGCCTCCCCGAGAGCCAGAGCTAAATGTGGGCTTCGGGGACGCAGCTCACCTTCTCTGCACGATCTCCGGAAGGTCAGGGTGGAGTCCACCTCATTCTTGATCTTGATTAAAGCATCTAACACCATGGGACCACACCTGGCAGAAAGAAAAGCTCAGCGGTCCCCGCGGAGGCCCCGCCCCCTATCATGACACAATCTGGAGGGCTGGGGAGACAGCTCAGTAGAGTAAGTGCCTTCCTGACAAGACCTGGGCCGCTGCATGCACTGCCTCCTTGGGCTCCTCAGATCACAATCAGAAACTTTCCTACAGCTTTATTTTTCACATTTTTACCAATTTTAAGTACTGCACAGTTCTACATTTTGTTTTTTTCAGTACCAGGAATTAACTCCAGACTGTGCGCTTGCCCGGCAGGCGCCTGTGCTGCGGAGCTGTCTCCCCAGCATGCACAGCCCTACTCAGAGGATGACACTGCACACACTTCTAGGAACACAAAGCTAAAGAAATGGAAGCAAGATGAGGAAACAACTTTCACACAGTGGCAGTTTGTGCGTGTATTTCCTTTTAAACTGCCTTCTAAACTTTTTTCAAATAACTTATTCCAGATTATGGTTTTATTTTTAGGATTTGTTTAGTAACAAGAAGTAGATCAGCATAATAAGTACAAAACGTTTGGTCTGAAAATAGGTAAGGGAGCCAGGTATGGTAGCTCATGCCTATAATCCAGCACTTAGGAGGCCTTATAAGGCAGGAAGATTGGGACTGGGGAGATAGCTCAGGGGCACAAGTGCCTGCCTGGCAGGTGCAAGGTCCTAAATTCGATCCCCGGTTCCGCAAAAAAAAAAAAAGCAGGAAGATTGCTGTGTGTTGGAGGCCAGCCTGGGCAACATAGTGACACCTGTGAGCCCCCTCCCCCCAAAAAAAGAAAAAGACACAAAATCACTTCAGTGCCCTGACCTAGTTGACTGAACCCTAATGCATACAGGACATCTTTTGTTGTTTTGTTTTGTTTTATTTTTGAGATCGGGCTGGCCTAGAATTCACGGCAGTCCTCTTGCCTCAGCGTCCCAAGTACTGGAATTTACAGACAGGTGCCACCATGCCCAGCTCCAAGTATAAGTTGTAGATTTTCAAAGAATTAGCTCATTGGAGAGAGAACTCAGTGGCATAAGTGCCTCACACCAGCTAACAGGCATCTCTTAACATCTACAGCATCTATACTGATAAGCCTTTTTTTTAATGGTACTGGAAGCGGAATCACGGGCCTTCACACTATACTACACACCCAGCTCAGTGTCAAGACCGTGGGTTTTTTTTTAAATTTTATTTATTTATGTTATGGCCAGCTGAGCCTGCCCTGAGGCTGGTGTTGGCACAGCATGTGGGGGCTGGGGATTGAACTTCGGTCCCTGAGGTGGTCTAAGCTTGATCATCAGGAGCTTTAGACCACTGAGCTATCTCAGGGTCACACCTCCTGCTGAGGCAGGAGGGCACGAATTTTTCAAGACCATCCTAGACTATGTGACAAGATCCTATTTCAAAAAACCAAAACTTATAAATTATTTCATGGTGAAAAACTGGACAATTTTGATGAAAAGAGCCAATTCCTTGATTGATTGATTTTGTCTTTTTGAGATAGCATCTTACCATGCAGTTCAGGCTGGCCTTGAGCTCACTTTTGTAGCCTAGGCTTAGGCTGGTCTCGAACTCACACTGATCCTCCTGCCTCACGGCCCTAAGATCATGGGTTTAATCTCCAGTAAAATGTGCGCATGCACGCACACATGTTCATACATATACTTTAATTTGGGAGAAAAGGAATTTTGCTAAGGTTTTTTCTCTCTCTCTCCCTTCTTTTCTTTCTTTCTGAGACAGGGTCTCGCTATGCAGTTCAGGCTGGCCTTGAGCTCACTTTTGTAGCCCAGGCTGGTCTTGAACTCGCACCGATACTCCTCTCTCAGCCTCCCAAGTGCTGGGATTACATTTTTTTTTTTTAATTTAGTATAGGATCTACAGGGTCTCACTAGACAGATTGGACACATAGTGATCCTCCTGCTTTCAGTCTCCCAAGCGCTGGGATTATAGGCGTGCACCACTACACTCAGTCTCAATCACCCCTCAGCATGCCCTGGGGGTGGGGCTGGCATGGCATGCGGTGACTGAACCCCAGCCCCTGTGTCGGTGATTGAACCCAAGCCTCTGCGTCATGTGCGTTAGTCTGCTAAGCTATCTGGCTGCCTCCCACCCCCACCCCGGTGCTTATCTTAACGAAGGAAGTTAAACATATTCCAGAGTCACTAGATGATCTCAGCTTTTTGAACCTCCCAAGGATGTGGAAAGCCTGTCACCAAATAAAGTCAAGAGCCCTGGTGCAAGCTGGGAATGCAGCTGGGTGGCAGAGCACACAGCACACTCAAAGCCCTGGCTTCAGTTGCCAACACCACCAGCACAGAACACCCATTCCTTTCCTTCCTTCATCCTCTGGCTTACACAGATACTCACTTATTCAGATCGACTTCATAAGTCTGCATATGAGGCTTATCTCCAGTCTTGTCTGGGTCCCATCGGTAGATGGCAAATTTCTTGATTCGGGGAGCTCTGGCTGCAGCTGTCTGGGCCTCTCGGCAGGCCTGAAAATTTTTGAAGGTGTACAAAAAAGGAAAAAAAAGACAATTCTTTCAATTAGCTGGCATAGCAAAATATACTACCAGATAGAACCCACAGCTTACTCATGTCCAGTACATCTTAGGTATCTGTAACAGAAAACATAAGCTAGACCTGATAGCGCACACCTGAATTCCCAGCCAGCAAGAAATGAGGGAGGACCAATTTTGGGGCCAGCCTGAGATACACAGTTAAGTGCAAGACCAGCCTGGACACTGCAAGACCTGAAAGAAAACAAAACTCTTCAAAATAAATAAGGTGGCCCACACCTATAATCCCAGCACTTGGGAGGCTGAGGCAGGAGCATCGCCCTGAGTTTCAGGCCAGCCCATGCTACCTAGTGATTTCACGGCCAGCCTGGAGTACAGGGCCAGGCCCTGTGTCCAAAAGAAAAAAGAGGGCTGGAGAATGCAGCTTAAGGGTGAAAGGTCCTGAGTTCGATCTCTGGAGGGGGGGAGACACACAGACACACAGACACACAGACATACACACACGGGGGAGGGGGGCGGAGGCGGCAGTGGCAGCAACAGACCAACCCAGATCAGTTTCAAGAAGTCAGAATTCTCATGGAGAGACTGAGGCCCAGGCACAATACAGAGATGCGGGAGATCCAGGCCAAGGAGCAGCTGAGTGAAGGCCCGTGGGGAGCACAGGGCACGTGTGAGGAAGGATGGGAACCGCAGATGTGAGGAAGTGAAAGACTCGCCCTTGCGCTTTCATTGTGTTGAAAAGGCAACGAGAGGCCAGCAGAGCTTTTTACACAGGGCAGTGACAGTTTTTGGAGGAAGGGAAGAACGGTCAGGCTAGATCTAGAGAAGCCAGTTCAAAGGGCACCATTGGGCTCCGTGGAGAGCTTGCCCTGTACTCATGAGACACTTGGTCCACCTCAGAACTGAAAACCAAACCAAATCAAAACAAATGCTTTATACAAAAAATAAAACAAAAACACTTCAAAAAGTTTTACAATAGGGCCAGGGAGATAGCTCAGGGGCACAAGTGCCTGCCTGGCAAGTACAAGATCCTGAGTTTGATCCCCGGTTCTGCAAAAAAAAAAAAAAAAGTTTTACACTAAGCTTACCCTTCTTTTACAGTCATTATTTATCACTGGCACACTGCATTACACCACTCATATTAAGTACCCCACTACTGTTTCATCTTAGTTTTTTTGCAGTGCTGGTGACTGAATCTGGGGTCTTATCCAGGCCAGGAGGTATGTGACCACTGAGCTGCATCCCAGCTCCATCTTCACTTTATTTTTATTTTTTTGTATTTTTAGGGAAGGGTCTACAGGTGTTCAGGGTCTCACTAATAGACTGGACTTGTAGCGATCTGCCTGTGTATAGCCTCCCAGGAGCTGGGATTATAGGCCAGTTTCTCCATCTTCATTTTAAAGAGACACACAAGTGGTGGCCAGAGGGATGATAGAGCTGGGGAGGCCGTGACTCTGGAATTGAGGTTCCCAGCCCTGTCCCTGCCTGTTTACTGAGAGCTATGCTTGGTGCTGCCTTTTCTTTCTGTCCTAAATTCCTCAAGAGACCAAGCCCAAGTGCACTGTTAGGCCCCAGCCCACCTTGGCGAGGCCTTGCACATGACAGCTCCACGCATGCTTAGGGAAGGCTGAAGAGCAAAAGTTGAGCATTAGACCTGCATCAGATGCGGTTTCTGGGCTGGGGAGCTGGCTCAGCAGCCTAAGTGCCTGCCTGGCAAGCGCAAAGACCTGGGCTTGATCCCCAGTACCCCATGCTGTGCTGGCCCCGAAACCAGGCATGGTGGTACAAGGCTGTAATCCCAGCACTGGGGAGGCTGCGACAGGAGGATCACTACAAGTTGGAGCTGCACAGTGAGACTCTGTACCAAATAAAAACATAAATAAAGGATAAAAAGACGTGGTTTCTTTAAATGCACCTTATGTTTTAAAAAATGTATTTAGTAGAGGCTCCACAGGCTCTCACTACACAGATTGGACTTGTAGTGGTCCTCCTGTTTTCAGCCTCTCAGATGCTGGGATTTGAGGTGAGCATCACCACACACAGTCTCAATCACTGTCTCAGCACACCCTAGGGGTGGGGCTGGCATGGCATGCCGGGGATCAAACCCCAGTCCCTGAGTCTGCCTAAGTAGGTGCTTTAATCTGCTGAGCTATCAGGCCAGCCCTAAAGCACCTGATTTTAATGGACAAGTTACTGTATGAAGCCACAAAATAAAACAAAACAAAACAAAAATCTTTCTGTATGACACTGGCTCATCATGCCAGTCAACAATTAAGCTGTCTCCATTGCAGAGTCCTCTTTCCTGGGTAAGCAGCTAAAATCAGGCAGGGCCACATCAGGCTGTACTGCCTGACACTGGTGAGGGCTGGGGAAGGCAGGGCCCTGCCAGACCCAGCAGCAACTAGAAATGAACACCCAGTTTTGCTGTAGAAAAATGCAGACCATATTACAGGCCAGCTAATTGTAATATAAACTGTTAAAAGTAAAACTTCCACAGGTTAACTACAAAAAGTACAATTATTTTTAGCTTCTACAGTAAAAAGCATCCTAAATTAACGAAAGTTAAAAATGGGAGCCTTAACTATTAGGAAAAAGAAACAAGTGAAGACGAAAGTCAGGCTTCGTCTCATCACCACCGCCACTGTGGCTATGGACAGCAGGAAAGGTGCGCTAACCGGCACGGTGCGCTGGGACCCCATTCTGTAAGACACAGGCCAACGCCACCTGGTGGGACGGAAGAGAAGTGAAGAGGAAAGAGCCCCAAAGGCCGGCTCTGGGCAGCTCTGCTTACCATCCCTGCGAGCTTTGCTTTTGCTGCTCAGTGAGGCACTTCTCGCTGTAACACACTTCCCCAACCTCCCACATACAAACTGCGGAGTCCTGAAGCAGAGCGCACACCACACACCAGTCACAACGGAGCACTTCTGCGCCTCTGCGGCCCGTCCCACCCAGAGCGACTTGGCTGAGGCCTGGCACAGGCGAGCCGCCTTTGTGTCCAGCTTCTTTTACTCAACACGATGCTTCTGAGATTCACACAGATCACTCCACGTATCTGCAATATGCTGTTTTTTTTTTTTTATTTTAAAATTAACCTTTTCATTCTGAGATAGCTGTAGATTCATGTGCATTTGTAACCACGAGATTCCACACGCTCTGGGCCACAGCACTGGAGCCAGAATACTGTCGCTCACATAACTCAGGACACCTGCACCAGCATGAGTCCCCAAGGCGGCCCTGCAGAGGCACAGCCATGTCTTCCTGCCCTCCCACCCTTACTCCTCAGCCCCAGCAACCACTAATCTGCTCTCCATTGTCACAGCTTTGTCATTTCGGGAATATTACATAAATGTACACATCTAGTTGTAACATGCTGACACTGGCTTTTTTTTTTTTTTGTACCGGGGACTGAACTCAGTATCTTGAGCTTGCCAGGCTTGGGCCAGTGAGCTGCCTCCTGGAAGCGCTGGCTTCTTTCATTTGGCTCTCTTCTCTGGAGCTTCATCCAAATTAAATGATACAAAAAAAAGGAAAACCAATCATACATCAACAGACTGCCTCTTTTACTGGCTGAGTAATATTTCATGCTGTGATGTACTGGTCTGTTTCACCATTTGACATCAGAGCTATTTTCAGCTTTTGGTGATTGCAAATAGTCTGTTTGAACATGTCTGGACATGTTTCTATGCATGTGTCTTCAATTTCTTTGCGATTAAAAACCCAATAATTTTTTTTTTTTTTTGATGGGACCAGGGTTCACTCATGGCCTTGCACTTGCCAGGCAGGTACTTGTGCCACGGAGCTATCTCCTTGGTCCCTAAAAACCCAATAATTTAAGTGCTGGGTTGTGTCAAGGTCACATTTATCAAGAAACTGCCAAACCATTTTCCAGAGTGAGTGGCCCCTGTGCCTGGAGTAAGCTCTTAGGGGAAGGGAGGTAAATTCTTACCACGCCTCCTTCACGTTTTTCACCATCTGATTTGGGTTTTGAACAGCAGGTGGATGGCAGAGTCTGCAGCAATGCCCTCAGTCTCTGACTGAATAGCGCCGTCTGAGGGCACCAGGCTCTGCCATGCCTGGTCACACACACTCAAGGCTGGTGCAATTGGTAGAGGGGAAATAATGTAACTCAATCAATGCTAGCTATGCTTTTTTTTTTTTTTTTTGCTATGCTGAGTTTTATGTTCTATAAAATTGAGAACTGGGACTTTTGGGAAGCTGGAGGAGAGATAAGCAGCGGCAGCAAGCCTAAGATGTGTTGTTGATGCTGGAATAGAGCAAGGTGAGGACGAGAAGGGAAATGAGTCTCCCAAGCCCAGGAAGGATCTGAAGTGAGAGCTGAAGCCATGGGGAGACTGAAGAGAAAAACTCCAATGAAGGAGGCAGCGGGGCGCCTTCTCTCCAGGTGGGGCTCCCAGCCTGGGAGCAGCGGTTCAGGCTGGTGGATACACAGTGACTGCTGGCAACCCAAGACCTCCATGGAGAGATGCAGCAGAGCAACAGAGGACACTGTGGACTGTACGGGCTGGTGAGCGGGCCAGATCTGGCCGCCCTATAGGGCCGGGAGCCAACTGCTGGCTCCGCCTAGCAGCTCTTAGCTCAGCTCAACAGGCGGAATGGGTCTGATTGCAGCCTCAGAGGCAGAGACCTGCGTGAACTGCAGGGGGAACAAAGGTGCAGGCCTCTGCTGCTTGCTGGGATCAGTCAGCACCAGTCCAGACCCTGTCTCCATGTGTCACCTACCAGTGACAGGAGAGACTGATTGGGAAGTGGACAGTTTTTCCCCCACCCCTCTCTCTTTTGTTCCCCTTTTTCTTTTTGTTTGATCTTGTTTTTACAAGTGTGAACGTGGTTTCTAGGGTTTTTCTTTTGTGATTGTTGTTCTGTTCTTCCTTCTTTTTCCCTCCTGTCTTCTGTAACAGTTTCCCAAAGTTTGTGATTCTTCTTCGTCCTCCAGCCTTGCTTCTAATCTCTTCTCCTTTCTTTCTCTTTCTCTCTCCCCGTTCCTCTGATTTTGTGCGGGGTCTCACTACGCAGCTTGAACTTGTTTTCAGCCTCCCCAGCACTGGGGTTACAGGCTTGCACCACCATGCCCCAACTCAGTGGCTGGCTCAGCGTGCTGGGGGGCAGGGCTGGCATGGTATGTGCTATAAGGGATCAAACTCTGGTCCCAGCGCTTGCCTAGGCAGGTGCTCAGTCCACCGAGCTATCTTGCCAGCCCAAGAAACACATGTGATTCAAGGAGAAATCCACAGACTGAAAGTCAAATGATGGAAAATAATACTCCAAGGGATAGGAACCCAGACAAAAGCAGGGATAGCTATTTTAAAATCGAAGAATACATTTTAAGGAACAATTGGGGCTGGGGAGATAGCTCCATGGCACAGATGCCTGCCTGGTAAGTGCAAGGTCATGAGTTTAAACCCCAGTCCCACAAAAAAAAAAAGAAAGAAGGGAGGGATCAGGAGGTCTTATACCCCCACCTGGGTGACTGATATTCATCTAGACATTAATGGATCAGGTGATACCAATTATAGTATAGTCTTAAAGTACTACTTATCACTTATGATAATCCCTGGCCATTCTGTCTTTACCTGGAAGTCTGGCCTCTGACAGACCTACTTCTAGCCACAGCCATAAGGCGTTCTCATTGTTTGTACTGACTCCCTCTAAAGTCTCGCCTTGTCTAACTATATTTTCACCTAATTTAGCTGTCTATAATTTCACTGTCACTTACAATGCATCATTCACCTCTAATACTTAAAGATCAGTTTCATGCCCATTCTATTTGTTAAGTCCTGTCATATGAGTATTATAAGACAGAAGCAGTGAAAGATCACCATAACTAAATCTTTCAAGGTGATAAATCCCAAAGTGTCACTCCCTCTACCCCAACAACTAATTTAAATTTACTTCAACTTAAAAATGTATTTCATGTGACTCTTGGGGGTGGGGAAGAGTACCAGAATAAGAGATAATACACTGAAATCAAGATACCTCAAAGATCTTCCATACTGGGGATTGAACCCTGGGCATGTATTCAAGTTTGGATGGATTTATTTATGTTTTTTGAGACAGGGTCTCACTGTGCGGTTCAGGCTGGCCCTGAACTCATTGGTCCTCCCGTCTTGGTCTTTTAAGTGCTTGGATTACAGGCACGTGCCACCATGACCAGACATCTACAAAATTTTTGACAACAGAGTTTGCTAAATTGCTAACTTGCCCAGGTTGGGCTCAAATTTGTATTCATCTTCCCTCAGCCTCC
>PVKN010023261.1:0-14858 GCA_004027915.1 Capromys pilorides | reverse complement strand
TCACAGTCATGCTGTCTTATTTTCCTGACAAGCCTGAGAAAAACTTTTCTACATAAATTTGTTTATTTTAATATATTTAATGAGATATGTTCTGCATATTTTGGGTAGTCAATCATTGTTCTGATGAACTACATAATTATTTTACAGATCAATGCAGAAGACTATGTGAAAATTATGATCTCCACCAACTGTAACTTTAAAGAATAGAGCCATCTAAAGAACAAGTGTATAAAAAGACCATTCAATCAACTTTGAAGTTTCTTAGAAGTCTCTTCATCTTTAACAATATAATTTACTTTTCTCATTTTCCTGGCTCACAATCTCTTCTTATCTTTTCCTATTCTTTTCTTAAATTCTTAATGCTGTTTCTCATACTAAGTAGCAAATGGATAAATATATTTTCATTCTTTCAAAACCTGTGTGTAACCCAAGATGTAGAACCTATGCATTTCAGCTTATCTAAAATTTCTTTACTCGCAGTTACACAAAGCTTAGGCACTGGAGGCTGTGAGAGCTATTGTGTAGCCAGAAGTAGGTAGGCCTCATCATTCTTCCACACAAACAGTGCTTTGTGCAGAGGTCACGTGAAGAGGAGCAGTAGAGTTCAATTTCAGTTCAGACATACAAACCCAGAAGAGCTGAGTGGGTTCCCAATGTGGAGCAATATTTCACATGTACTTTCTGAGCTGAAGAAGAGGAACAAAGCAAGCAAAGAAACAGTGCGAGTCTATGAACAGACATTCCACACACTCTGTAGCTCTGCAATAGTAGAAAGAGCTGTTAGCTTTTACTCTCCCTTTCATAAGTTAGGCTTTTTTTTTTTTTTTTTGAGACAGGGTCTTAATGTGTAGTTCAGACTTCTCTCAGGTTGGCCTTGAACTCATGGCAATCCTCCTGCCTCAGCCTCCTAAGTGCAGGCATTGCAGGCATGTGCTACCATGTCGGGACCCCACTCACTTTTTGAGTTAAGGAAGGAATCTCTTTTGATTGGAGAAAGATGTATATCTGTTTAGTTACTTTTCTCACTAACACAACATAGCTGACATCCAAAATTAAAGGAAGGAAGGTGTATTTAGCTCACAGTTTGTCGAAGCTTCAGCCTATGATCAGCTGGCTCCAAGGTGGGGTGATGTGGCAAGCAGGATTTGCCGAGAAGAGATGGCCCATGGCAGGCAGGAGGTAGCAAAACAACAACAAGAGATGACCGCAAGCAACTCTTTATGTCCCTTGTATCTTACCCAGGCTGCTCAGGGCGGGCAGCACTCACTCCCTTAATCCTAGTGCCCTTGAGCCTGGCATGGTACCATGAATCGATACCAGCATCACACATTCTAAATCCAGCCCTGCCTATGGCTGCATTAGGTTTGGGGGAGATATGTAGACACAAACCTTAACAAGACTGACCCAGAAAGCAGACTGTGACACAGGCGTTAGAATCTTGCCCTTCTGTGGGTCCTGGGGTCTGCAGTGACCACATGTGGCTGTCTCAGAAACCTATTAATTATCAACTCTTTCCTATGCTTGCTCACTTAAGGTCTGACTGCGTAAGTCCTGTCTCCAGCCTCTCCTCGTGCCTTCCATTTGGCCCATCTTTTATACTCCCTGCCAGAAGCTGACTTTCATCTCGTTTCTGATTACATCAGATATTCATGGTGGGTAACTTAGAAAATGCCATCTAAGACCAGATAGAGGCTTCTCCTCTATGATGAGGCAACGTATCAATAAACCCATTGCACACTGAAAACATTACTGTCGAAGACACACTAAATGCACATAACCTACTAAACATCCTAGCTGAGCTTAGATTGCATTAGGCATATTCAGAACACTTACATGGGCCTACACTTGGACGAAACCACCCTGTGCAAAACCTATATAGTGAAATATTGAACATCTTGCATAATTCATACAAAGCTGTGTTCAAAGTGGAAATGAGAACAACTGTACAGACACCGTCCTATCATGGCAAACTCACGTCACTACTCAAACCATTCACATTGGCACCCTAAAGCTTTGTCCTGTGTTCCTGAAGAAATATAAAATCGCAATTTTACAATCAGATTTTTCCAATTATCCTAGACATTTCTCCACCATGACAAAACAATTTGAGATTCAGTGGTGTAGATCATCTGTCTTTTCAAGTATCCTTCAATGGGTTTTTATTCATTTGTAATCATTTCAAATCTATAGCTTAAAATCAATTGGTTATCCTATTCAAAAGTATTTTCAGTATTATTGCTGGTCTACTTCTAAGTTATTTATGATTTTTTGATATTTATAAATATTTCATATATAGGAAAGTATACTACTCTGTGTTTTTATTTTTATTTTTATTGCACACGTTTGCTTGGACAATGATGACATCAGCATGGAAGCTGGTATAGGCACAGAACACATCTTACTACTCATACTGGTTTTTCTACTTTTATTTCTTCTCATTTTAATTTTGGAAGATTTTCCCCAAACAGGTGAATTTTTGCTGAAGTTTTCTAAAATGATCTCTTTTCTGAATTCCGATGGACACAGCACCGACTAGAAGGAAAGTACCAGTGGACAATACTGTTGTTGTGCCAATTACTCCCACGGTTTACTATTCACAAGAATCACCCAAGAGCTTAATTTGAAGGACTAGTGTGAGACCTGGGGATTTGCATTTTTAACAAGCACTAGGAATGATTATACTGAGATTGTCTATGGACCACACTGGAATTATGTGTTCCATTTTTTAAAATTAGATGAGCGATTTTAACACATGGTGCTGGAACACTTGGATATCCATATGCAAAAAAAAAATGAATTTCAATCCATATCTTGCACCATATACAAAAATTAACTCAAAATGGATCATATAAAAATTAAAAATAAATGGATCATAGACCTAAATGTAAAATCTAAAACTGTAAAAATTCTAGAAGAAACATACGAGAAAATATTTGTGGCTTTGGGGTATGCAAAGATTTCTTAGCTAAGACAGCAAAAGCACAATTTGTAAAATACAAAATTGATTAAATGGATTTAATCACTATTTAAAATTATGTTTCTTTGAAAGCCTTTGTCATGAGAAGTGATTGAAGAGACAACCCATAGACTGGGAGAAAATATTTTCAAAGTGCATATCTGACAAAATATTTTCACATATAAAATATTGCTTTGTTAAAGATCTTAAAATTCAATGGCAAAGAAAAGTAATCAAGTTAAATTGTGGGCAAAAAATCTGAATTGGTATCTTACCAAAGAAGGTAGACAGTCACATGAAAAGATGCTCAACATAATTAGTGACTAGGGAAGATAAAGTGAGCGATGAGATATTACCATTTACTGATATAGTTGTGAACCTTTAAAAAGACAGACTATATCCAGGATCAGCAAGGGTATAGAGGAACTTGAAATCTCATACTCTGATGGCAGGGTTGTAAAATGATACAATCACTTTGGGAAATAGTTTGGCAGCTTTTTAAATGTTAAACATACATTTCCCATGAGATGCAGTCATTCTATTCCTAGGTATCTGACCAAGAAAAATGACAGCATATGTCTATTCAAAGACCTATACCTATGTGTTCATATTAGGTATGGAAACTAAAACCATTCTGTTATCCATCAACAGTCAAATAAATGAACAGGTTATATGTGCATGCAATGATAAACTCATCAGTAGAAAGAATGAACTAATTGATGCGTGCTACATAAATGAATTTGAGAATAATTGTGCCAAGTGAAACAAAACAAACTGGAAACACGCACACTGCATGATTCTACTTACATAATTTTTAAATGCAAGGAATCTGTAGTAATATAAAGTAAGGCCATGTTTGCAAGAGGGTAGGAAACCAGTGGGAAAAACTATGAAAATTTATTGATTACTGTAATGGTTATGCCAATATGTTTAGGATTAAAAATAAGACACACACTTGACTAGAAATTCTAGAAGTGGTCTCATGTCCTTTGCACCTCACTACCTGTATACTTAACCTCTTTGGCCAATATTCAAATGTTAAAACAAAACCCAATAGATGAGCTTCCAGAATGTGGTTAAATGTGACACAGGGAAACATCTTTGTTATGTTTTCCTTTGTTTTGATCAGGAGTGAACCCAGGGAAAATGGTTCTATTAGTTATGGTTTGGATTTTGAGAAAGAAGACTGTAAAATGGAATTTCATGTGCAGAATTTTTATCATGGGATGACTCTAGGATTCACCCCAAGATTATCTGTAGGAGGAGAAGAGACACAGATCACAAGGCTCACTGGTGCTGAGAAAGCCATGGTAGAGTCAAATAGAAGAAACAGATGACAATCAGATTCCTATAACAATGTCATCACTGTCACATGACAGGCTAGTAGTTCTGTCCTGCATGGTAAATACCCATGAGCTCAGGGAAGGCTTGATGCAGTGTTCAAAGGATGTCACCAAGGTCCCTTTTTGTTGAACAAAGCTCTCTGCTCAGGAGGCTGCACCGGGGTTTTTGGCACAGATCTCTGACTCAAGTGGAATCAACTCTTCCAAAATAGGACAAGGTTGATTTTCCCAGGAAGCTTGTGGCTCCTTGACAGAAGCAGGTAGAGCAGGTCCTAAGCTGCAAACGAGATGCACACTGTAGTAGAACTGCAATGAGTTCAACAATAGCAACACTTCCAGGACTAAGAGTGTGAAGAGGGCACCTTTTAGAGCATGGAGACCTTTGATGGCCCCTCAGATGCTATCCCACAGGAACAGCTGACCCTGCCTCGTCATATTCAACCCTCCTTTATTTTCCCAGTGGGTAAACATATATTCAACTTTTCAAATTAAAAACTGAAAAGAAATGTCAAAAATGAAAAAAAAAACACTTTAAAATTAAATTCTATTAAAGAAATGCTAGTGCAAAAAAGACATAATTGGGCTCTCTAAAACCTGGCAGCTCCCAAACGCCAACAAGTTTTTCTCTTCGCAAGTCTGTTCTCAGCCCTTCCAAGAAAGGAACAGAGAAGAACAGAGCTATATCATTTTGATGACAACCCACTTCTAATCCACAGGATCATATGCCTTTGCACCCTGTTCAGAGGAAACTTGGCCTAGAAAAGAATTAGTTTCATAACAAACCAGCCTTTCTGAGAATAGAGGTGAGAAGAGATCGGGCGGAAGACTCCGAGACAGTGTAGAGGAGCTGGCGAGTTTTAATTGCCAGTTCACAGGCAGCTTTACATTGTGCACAGTGACCGAGGGACTTGGCTTCTAGTTTCTTCAACTCTTAACTTGGGAGCAGAAAAATAACAATATCTGTAAGGTGCTTGGTCTTTCCAGAGATAGGGGAGGGAAAGGAAACATTTGAGTCACTGAGAGGCAAATATAATCATTTTAAGGAAAATAGATTACCTGTAAAGGTCAGCATCTGTACCATAATCTTCATTATTGTCATCTAACATTTATTAAGTGGATGGTTTGCAAGACATGCCAAAATTCCTTCTAAGTGCATGGCTGTATTGGCTAATAAAATATAGACACAACCCTAAGGAAGTCTGTAAAATCAGAAAATCATTGTGAAACCAATCATACTTTATATGAATAAAATTTCTAACTAAGGCATGGTCAACATTCTGTGTAGGAGAGCTGATTGTGACCTAGGTGACAGTAGAATTTAGCCAAGCACCCAAATACCTGAGGAGGAGCAGCATTTTAAATAGGGAGGGAGACCATCTCCCCCAGGAGTCGACTCTCCCTCTTGTGAATGTGCTTGAATGCACATTATTCCTTCAGCCCCTACTTTGATTCCCCCACCACACTTTCTCTTAGTACTTACGTTTCTTTACACCCAAGGAGTTACTGCTGCTAATGAAGCAAACGCTAGTCATGAAACTCAGACAGGGGGAAAAAATCTGCTTTATCTCTCTATGTTCTAATAAAACTCCTTATGGATTAGAACCAGGTAGGCACAATGCACATAATGTTTGCTTGTTTGGGTGCTTGGAATGAAATTAGCAAAAGCAGATGGAAAATTAGCTGCACTTGACCAATCCCTTCCTCTCATCACCCTGTCACCCAACAGGCCACTAAATGCACTAGAGAATGATGCTGGGAAACAGAAGACATGCTCTTTTGGTTCTCCTGATTTTCTCTCATTTCTGTGAATTTAATTTTCTGTGTGAGCATGTGTCTGAGCTGGGGCAGACAGATTGGTGCAGGGCTTCTTAAAAACAATTTTTTGCTCCATCAGACACAATATATTCTGCTGAAAGAAGAAAGCACTATACCCCAGGGGAAAAAGTTTCCCCAAAAGTTTGTTCCCTCAAAACTTTACAATGGTAGGCAACATCCCTCTTGGGCGATTTAATTTAATTGTTATGTTTTTTAACTTTGTTTTAGGGGAAATTAAGCACCCCTCAGCTGCACTTCGTAGACAAATACCACTTTTTGGTAGATAGAACACAAAACGAGGAATTGGAAAAACCCAAAAAAGAATCCTGGCACGGCCCTGGGTGATTTCATCTCCACACGCCTAAATTTCCTGTTTGCAAAATGAGACAGAGCTTCCCACTCGTCACTCCTTTCCTGGAGATCTTTGAGGACTAATAGGCTTTGCTCTGATTTTTTTCCATCCCAGAAGAGATTTTCTCAATGATACAAAAGACTCATCTTGATAAGTCTTGACCAGGGTGATGCAGACCTGGTCCCCAGCTAGATTTGATTACAAAAGTAACACATGTTTTGTGCTCCTAACTCAAAGAGACATCAGACGCTGACAGAGACCACTGAGCACGTACAATGGAAGAGAACGGTAAAAGCAGATCAAACTGAGTAGGGCCAGAAGAGGTGGAAGGCTCTGGAGGATACATGCAAAATCTCTAGATCCCAATTCTAGAGCTAGACTTTTAGCTGAGCACAGCAGTGGGTGAAAGTTACTTAGCTTCTTGGTGTCCAGTTTCCTTATCTGTAAGAACGAGATAAAAATAGTGCTTTCTCCACTGGGCTAACATATGCATACCAAGTACCTAGAGCAGTCCTTGCCCGAATTACACCTAGCGGTATTGTTGTCATTATTGGAACGGGTAAGACTAACCCAGCAGGGGAAGGAGGTTGGCAAGCTAGGCAGAGGAAATAGTAAGAAGTGCAGAAGATTGGCTGCACAATGGATTTGTTGGGATTAGAACAAAAGGTTCTATTCCTAAAGTGTCAAGAGCGAGGCAGACAGGGCCGATGTGGGGAGCTCATGGAGGCTTTTGCTATGAGCATGGACTTCGCTGATAAGCAATCAAGAGGCACTGAATAATTTTAACTTGAGAGTAAGACGGTCAGGTTTGTGTGTTGGCCAGTAACAAAAAGAAGATGCAGACAGGATGTGACGATTTATCAGCAGAATGATCGCGCAAACTCCTCATCTAGTGTCTACATTTCCTTATGAAATGTCTGAAGGTTTTTTTCCCCCCATCCAAAGGTACAATATATTTCCCCACCAATTTAAAACAGCCTGACTTAGACTTGTCTAATAAAATGCAGCAAAGTTAGGCTATGCCAGCCCCACCCCTGTACGTTAAGAGGTCACATATGTGTTTGCTTACATTCCTGGAACACTACAAATTGACCGACTAGAGGAGGGGAGACACATGGAGCAGGGCCATGCTGTCCACCCAAGGTCACACCGCCCCCCACCTCCAGCTGACCTGCGAGCTGCCGCAGAGCCCAGGAACACCAACTGCACAACTGAGGCCAGGCTGAATTTCTCACAGAATCATGAAATAAATATTTGGGGGGGACACCCTCTCTGGACCCCCCTCCTGTCCCTCTCTCAGACAGGAGCTTTCTTTCCCTCAATAAATATGTTCTGCTCACACACAAAAAAGAAATAAATAAATATTTGTCATTTGAAGCCATTACATAATCGGAGGAAGTTTTTATGCCATGATAGCTAAGGGATACAAACTGTACAGAATGTTTTAATGGCTAAATTCAAGTAATAGTTCTAAAACAATTACAGCGTTTGTACACACAATTATTGTGGTGCTGACCCTTCTTATTTGCATGAAAGTCTTCATTTTTTGGTGAGTTTCTATAGGAATTAGCTCACTGAGAAAACAACTTTTTAAGTAGTCTCACCCAGGCGTTCATAATCCCCTAATTGGGAAATGGAATTGGAATTCTGGGCTTTTGATGGCTGATGTATATGTTTTTATAATATTCTTCTGTTTCTTCAGAAAAAAATAAATGAAATTGTCATCTAATATCTTTATTTATTCAACAAATCTTCCAGAATTTTCTCTGTGCTGTGCTGAGTAACAGCAATCAATGATGAGCGCGGCCTTCAAGGAACAGCGGTGGGGTGGGGGGAGTCAGGACGGAACACGGAGCAGGGAGCCATAGCACAAGTGTGGGGGCTCTCTGAAGAGGAAGAAGCAGGAAATACGTTCACTCTGCACTGAAGTATGAAACCTGACTGGGAGTTGGCAGCTGGAAGCGGGAGGAAAGAGGTCCAAGCAAGGAAGCCTAGCAAAGCGGAGTCAGGACGTCAGGATGTCGCGTTCACAGTGCATTCTTGAAGCCACAAGCAGTCACTCAAGTCTGTACGCTGTTCCCGCATAGGATGAAGGAGCGCAGAGGAGCTGGGCCCGCAAGGTCGCGTTGTTGTGTTTTCCGTCGCTAATAAGACAACACCATGCAACAGGTGAATTATAAAGTCGCATCCCTACTGTGAACACGATCATTATGTACTGCAAGCAGGCACTGTTAAAAGTAAAAAGTAAACAAATAAGCAAATGAGAACAAGGGCTCTTTTACAAAAGAAAAGAGGATTTTGTTAGTGGCTCTGATCCAAGGTCAAAGAAACCACAGTCAGGGCTCATTCCTTGGCTGCAGAGCGTCATGTGTCACAAAGCCAGCAATGCAAGAAGCGAAGCCATACTGACTTTTTTTAGCAGGCCCACGTTCAGGATAACCCATCAACCCATGAATCCACTAATTACACAAATGGGTTAACCCAGGCATAAGGCATGATCCTACTGACCTCATCAAGTTTCTACCTGTTCCCACCTCTTAGTGTTTCCTAGTGGTGATTAAATTTCTATGTGTGTTTCTGGAAGGACAAACCACACTGAAATCATGCCAAGGATCTATGGAATTTGGGCCGTGTCTTGAAGCCAGTTGGAAGTCATTAAAAACATTTTAAGCAGGGTCCTGACATGGTCACATTTGCATTTATAATGGCAACCTTGGCTACAATATGAAAATACAAGTGAGGATGATGGGAAAAAGACTATAGGCTAGCAGAAAATGTAGGAAGCTGTGCTGGAGATCCAGGTAAGGGGTCATGAAGACATGAGCCATCAAAAAGATGAAGAACAATAAATAAAGTTGAGTTGGCGAGACCTGGTGGTGCCTGACTGGGATCCCAGCTATTCAGGGACCTGAGGCATCAGGATCACAAATTAGGGCCTCGCTTGGGTACCTTAGCAAGACCTGCATAGAAATAAATTTTAACAAGAGTCAGGTGAACGCTATAGACCAGGTTCATTCTTTAGCACCACAATCAACCAAGCAACCAATCAATCAATCAATTTAGGATATAGACTCTTCAGATAACTTGACATTTAATCAGATAGTGGCAGAGGGAAGGCTTCCTTGCATGAATGAAGATGTTGCCCTTCGGTGAACTGAAGGACCCTGACAAGAAACCCTGATAAAGAATTTGGTAATAAGAAATATTAAGCCTGGAATTTAAATCTGTCATGGATCCTATCATAGGATTTAGACCTATCATATTCTTTTGGTTGTCCCAAAGAGATATATGAGGTCTGGGGAGATAGCTCTGTGGAATAAGAGCTTGCCTGGACTGAGTTCAATCCCTGGTCACACAAAAACAAACAAACAAACCAGAGAGATGTATGAGAAAGTGTCTACAGAGGGGCTAGCAAAATAGCTCTGCAGACTAAGCACCTGCTGTGGCAAGTGCAGGAACCAGGGTTGATTCCTGGTCCTGCATGCCTCACCAACCCTACTCTGGGGGCTGGCTAAGCCAGTAACTGTCCGGGCGTGGTGGCGCACTCCTGTAATCCCACTGGGGAGGCTGAGACAGGAGGACTGCTAGAAGCCTGTTCTGTGTAGTAAAACCCTGTACCAAATACATAAACGAAAAAGTGCCTACAGAAGATGGCAATGAAACATCTGAAACCTGACCTGACACAGCTGCAGAGGGGTTTATACACAAAGAGCTCACCTGCCATGTTCTGCATTCCAAAGGGACGCAGAAACTTTATTAGTTTATACCTACCACCTTCTGCCACATAAATGTGGACAATCTATAATTTATACTAATTCATTTCATAATGAGAAAATCCATTTTACAAGAGAACACACTAAAAATTTTAGTAATTTCCAGGCCCCACAACTAGTAAGTAGTAGAAGTGAATCCCAGAATTCCAGCTCTCTTTTTCAATCTTCATCATGTCTTTTTCATTATAAAAGAGAAATAATTTGGGAGCACGGAGTTGGTTGGCACTCTAAGTGCCTGCCTGGCCAGTGCACGGATGCAGGTTCGATCCCCAGAGCCACATGCATTGCCGGCCCCACACTAAGTCAGCCCCTGAAACCGGGAGTAGTGGTGCACGCCATTAATCCCAGTGCTGGGGAGACTGAAAACAGGAGGATAACTATGAGTCCAAGCTGCATAGCAAAACCCTGCACCAAATAAATAAATAAACAAACAAACAAACTTTTAAAAAAGAAATAATTTATCTAAGGGCTATATTAATGAACAAGATACAGCAAATATTACTGGAAAAAATTCAGAAATGAAGTTAAGATATCTGTACAATTCCTGGTCTGGGAAACTTGAACATTGATGTCTCTATCCAAAGGAGTTAAGACAAGACTATGTCTTCAGATCTGGACAGAAAGTGCTAATCAAGAAGTGACCAGGCAAAGTTCTAGGACAGCCCTGGCCTCCCTGAAGTTGTACATCAAGGCCCATCCTTTGGTGATGCAGGACAGCTGTATCAGTCTGTGTTGAACTAGAGAAGCAGGTAGAGCGCAAGGTACACAAATACATAAGACCGGTCAAGATGGGCCCAGGATGGTCACCCGGAGGTGGGAGAGGAAGCGTGCAGAGGGCATCTGCACACTGGAGGCTGAAGGTTTCAGCCTGAGGTCTAAAACTCATCCACTGCTTCATATCAGGAGATCAGTGGGTCTGGGATGAAAGGCTAACGCATCTATGCCAGAAGACTAACATATCTGTGGTCAAAGCAAAAGAGTCTGCACTGGAAGCCAAGAGATGACATCCAAACTGAAGGCAAAGCTCGGAGCCCCGCCCAGGAGCAGAAGCAGCTCCGCCTTTCCCCATTTCTACTTCACACCACCCAGGCAATGAGCAGCCCTAGGGTGGGTCTTCTCTATCCTAGAGCATACAATTGCTGAGTCAACCTTTATCTAGCTTCTCAACTCTTCACTTTGACAAAATCAATCAATCATTACAACAGGAGACAGATTTTCAGAAAAACCTCTTCCCTGGCTACTCTCACACATAATGTTTACACAAGGGGGCATTAAAAAAAGATCATTATTCAAGTATACTTTCAAGGTTAAAGAAAAAGCTAAGAAAACAAAATAAGGACTTCAAGTCTAATTTGGGCTTTGAATATCACCTCTAAGCATGGCTTAGAATACTTCTAATTGTATTTCCAGGTTACCCATAAGAAAAAGGGTAATATTTCTCTTCAATTGAAACCTAGAAGATGCATATGTGTCTTAACTGATAAATGTGTTGAGATGAAAGAGACCAAAAACATTGTTATTTATTAGAAAATGCCATAACTAGAGGGGCCCAGGCTATATTTTCCCTTCCTACCTTTCTGACATTTCCTTTGAAGGTTGTAGAGTTGACGGAGTACAAAGAGGTTCACAGTACTCAGGGTTATTTATGCAACTGCTTTGTGGACACAGAATTTAAACTTGACCAATCTGATCACCCTGCAATGAGCTCCAGTCAAATGGTAGGGATTAATCTGCCATGAGGCAGTCTTCAATAAATTATTTGGCTGATTTTTTGTTCCTTTTCCTGGTTTAAAACATTTTCTTCCAATAAATAATCGAGTTGTACACTGGAAAACAAAAATGACTGACCTCCTCGGAAAGTGAAAGAAAGCATAAAAATGGGAACTGGAGAGTTTTCCTTCCTAGCGTCCACTAGGTGAGAAAATGTATTTATTTGAAATACCAGCAAATGGGCTCCCATGTAATGAAATATTTATTGAAATTGCTTCCTTGGCCCTCTACAGTTGCTGATAGGGTTTAACAAGAGTCAGGTAAGGAAGCCAGAGTGAAGGTATGTCTATTTATTTATTTATGATCCAAGAAGCTTCAGCCATAAGGCTTACTTTGGGAAATCATACAGGCAGGGCCTACACAACTGACAGTAATAGTTATCTTCCATTTTCATTGAATCATTTGCCATAGCCCAGAAAAATCAATCATAAGAGATTTCTATATTTATTTTGTTCAGTTTTTAAGCTTTCACTCTGCTGCTAAGTTATATGTATGCTCATATTAATTAAAGTGTACAACATGGGTCAATATTTTTTCAGAATGCTGTCATGCATGTCTTATGCCTTCCTTTTGGCCAGTGTTTATCTGTCTGTTTGTTGTTTATTTCCCTGGCCTATCTATTATTTGAGAATCAGAATCAGCTTTAGTTCAATAAACCAAGCATAAACCAATTCCAATTGCTTCTTGTTTTGATCAAGATATATCTACCCAAATTAAGACCATATCTATCTAATCTACAGCAATGACCCTGTGCAAGCAATTACTTCCAAGCAATTCCTAAAATAAAACATCTGGATGAGCTACTCTCAGAAAGAATGAGAAGTGTTAAGCACACTAACGTCTTGTATATACCAAATAAAGACATTCTGGGGGGAAATGGAGCATCCCTGGTCTTCAGAGAACACTGGTGATGCTGGGCCTGGGTGAATTTTCATGAGGTCTGTCATGATTTATTGAAAAAGCTTGGGAAAGTCACTAAACAGAGGATGCAAGAAATAATCTCCAGCATTACTTAAAAAGCATTCCAGCATGTTTGCTTTTGTTATTTCTGGCTTTTAGAAAGCTAATAAATTAAAAAGAATACTGAACCTCAGAGCTGAAAGTGACCTTCAAGACCATCTAATCTGAACTCCTCAATGTGCAGAGAAGGAAACTGGAATCCAAACTCATTAAATAAATTGACTAAAGGCACATAATCAGAAGCAGAGCAGGAGCTTGAACCCAGGTTTCTTTGCTGTTACTACCTCAGGATTTTTTTTTTCAAAAGTGCTGAATAATCACATCATGATCATCATAGACACAAGGTCAAAGAGAAAATGTTTCAAAGCTAACATAATATTTTTTGTTCGTTTGTTTTGCAGTACCAGGGATCAAACTCAGGACCTTGCACTTGCCAGTCAGACACTTATGCCACTGAGCTATTTCTCCAGCTCCTACTGTAAGATTTGAGCAATCTGCTAACTCATGGGCTCAGTGTTGGTGGCAGTGCTTGCATACAGTGCTGTGCCCCTGGGATCCACACTCCAGAACGAGGCAGAGCTAAGAATCCCCATTCTCAGCACTCTCTCTCTCAGGACTTCCATAGCTGGAAGGAATCCAAGGTTAAAGCCCTGCACTGGGTGGCTGGTTGATGCTGTGGCACAAAAACGTAACTCCCTAACCTAACTTGGGAGCCGTCCCAGCTCCAGAGCTTCTGGTGGGACCCAGCTAGGCTTCCTTGACTGCTGTGCTGCAGCTTAACTTCTACTCAGTTTTACTGCTTTCTCCCTATCGGGTGATCACATGGAGATCTGTTCCTGAAAGATACTGCTGCCTGCAAATCTTCATTCCAGTGTCTTGCTCCCAAGGGCCCTTGGCAAGAGCAAGAGGGCGGATTCCAGAATCAGACTGTCTGGATGTAAATCCTGTCCCAGGATTGAATGCTGCCACTTTCAAACTGTGCTGATCCCTTGAGCAAGTTATTCTTTCTGTGTCTCTTTTAGAGGAGTGTTTTTGACAGGAAAATAATATTAGAAATTACAACCCAGGCAGGCCTGCATCCTATGAGAAAGTCTGTGTAGAAGTCACCGTGTAGTTTTGGTACAAAGTTGTTGGTACTGTGAGCTGAGATGCTAGAAGAAGCAGAAAGTGTATTTCAAATAGAGGAGCCCTTACAGAGGTGTGGGCAACGCTAAGCCAAGCGTGGGGCGCCCAGAGACTGGCAGCACTAGGACGATGCTGTCAATTTTAGGCCCACAGGGAAAGTAGTGGAGAGGCCTTACAGAGCCTGGACGGGGCTGGGACTGTGAGAGGGGCGTTCTGAACAGGTGAGAAGCAAGAGAGGTTCCCCCGAGATCATGGCAAAAGAAGAAGAGAGCGAGCACAACAAGCGCGGCGGGTCTGCTAGTCTCTACTTTGCTGCTCCACCAAATTCAACCAGAGCACGGAGGTGAGATGAGAGCAGAGCGGGGCAAAGCAGGGCAGAGACGAGATCTAACTGGCTCAATGATAGCACGCAGCACGGAGGGCTTCAATGAGTTGGCTGCCTTCCCACGTTCTGGAATTCCTGGCATACCCTGTGTTTGGAGCCTTGCTGTTTATAAAAATGCAAGCTAATCCAAATGTTGATTAAAAGATAGAACTGGAATTTTTCAAAAATTCAGTCCAACAAAACTGTTAGCATATGTAGCATACAGTAGGTGTTCCCGCTAATGTATATTTATTGATCAATGGACTATTTGATTTGGCATGAGTAAAATAAAACTCCATTAGGAAAAGTCAAGAAACTTGGAAGAGATAGGATTTGATTTCAACATTATAAATACACTTTCAAGTTCATGTAAAGACTTTTTGGGGCCTGGGGAGATAGT
>PVKN010023260.1:0-14858 GCA_004027915.1 Capromys pilorides | reverse complement strand
TGCTGGCTAAAAATATTGGAAAAAAAAAAAACTTCTTTCTTTGTGCCTTTAGTATCTATAATATAAATTAGGGATGAATAATGTGCCAACAGAATCTTCTTTCCTTTGGCATTTATCTCTCAGTTTTATATAGAAACATTACTATTTCTAGTTTCAAGAACATAAATGTGTACTAAGAGAAAGGAGTTACATACCTAATACATTGTAGACAGGGTAAAATTCAGCTTAAACATGCCCTTATTTCAATGCTTTATCATAATTCTTAAGTTTTGAAAAAATATTGACTAAAATTTAAATAGTTTTTCTCTGATTTATATTTTCGTCAACCAAGAAAATAACCACTGTTGGTTTAAAATTCTGTTTTAAATTCTCAGAAATAAATTAGTGTAAATGGTACAAATGCAGCCTTGGTCTCCATGCTAATATTACTTAAAGAAAAATATCCTGTATTTTCTGGGATAACCTTTTATGTTTGTTTGTTTTTGGCATCAAATATCTTTCTGCTCTAAGTGGATACTATAATATTAAAGTAGATATTGTTTCTATTTTCCATTTACAAAATAATACTGGAAGAAATCTCATTGACTTTTAATTTTCATAACTCTTTATATCAATATTTAACAGGGATAGGTAATCATTTCCAGTGTAGCTAGCCTGGCCTTACATAAAATTAGGCAGGGTAGGAAATTACTTTCATTACCGCCTCTTTTCCTTATCCTTTTCAAAGAGGAAGAAATTAATTCATCTGTTAGGCTACATGTAAAAAAAAAAATAGTTCTGATCTTTATATAGTGGTGTAATTTAAATTAGTACCTGATTCTCTAAAGTCCACAATTTAGGACAGAAAAGAATCTACTGCAGCAACTAATTAAACACTTACTGTAAGGTTAAGTTTTTCATTAAATCAATAGGCCCCTAGTGTCAGTTACAAAGCCCTAATTACTATGCAGTAAATTTAGATTGAATTTGAATTAAGGACTGATTTCAATCTAACAGCAGCATGTAAATATTGTAAATTGCTAGAATTACAGTTCAATAAAATTGAATGGATTTCACTTTAGATAAACCAAATGCAAATGAGAAGAAAAAAGGCCTGATGAAATTTTCTCTAAACATCTTGCCAACAAGCATTACACATCCCGTGTAAGATATTGTTTTGGCAATAAGCATGTTATAGCTCAATAATTCTACCTCCCTTTACTTTAGCATGTTTTAATATTTGATTATCTATAGTAAAAATGAATAAATTTAATCTCTCCTGGGTGATCAAGCAAAATGATGGTTAATGTGACCGCTTACTGTGTTGCTTTAGTTTGATGACTGTATTGTTGTGCTAAAGCACAGTATGGAATCAGGTTATCAGATTATAACTAGCTGGGATAAAATACACACATGCAGACGCACACATGCAAGCTGCAAAGCACAAAACAAGCCTCACTCTAAGCTTAGACCGAATCACTTTAAAGTTAAAAACAGAAAAGCTTCCAAAAAACAGCCTCAACCAAAAATGTGCAGACACTATTTCTGTGATGTAAAACACATAAAATATAAGATAGTTGAAAGTTTGTGAGCCTTTCATATGGCTTTAAATATTTTATGCACAGACTACAAACTAAAAAATCAAGAGATCAGGACAGATTGCACAGAAAAAGAGAAGATCGATTCTGATCATCTTATGGCAAGGATAGTTTTATTGATAAAGAAAAAAATCATGATGTCTAACAACCACTGCATTGCCTCTGAAAGAGAAGTCTGAAGATTTTTATGATAAGATGAATAATGTTTCTGAGACTTGTGTGGATATCTTCCTTAAATTACCTACCCCGGCATTTTGACTGAGGCTGAAGAAGAGTCAAATCAAGTGTAAAATGTCAAAAAATATATGCGGTAAAAATATACCAAAAATAATTAGGGAAAAGTTATCTATACCTAGAAAAGCAATTACCTTCCAATTAAATTTTAAGTTGGTCACTTAAAAGAAGTGCCTGTAGCGGGGACGCATGAAAGATATTCTACACTTTTTCTTTTCAATTCTTATGTATAGAATTTCAGTCAAATATTTTCTCAAAACTATTTCTAAGACCTGTAGGTGAGTATGAAAGAAGTCTGCCTTTTTAAAGCCAATGACTTAATCCACAAAATTAATATGATTTTTTATATTTTACTTTCTCATGAAATTCACTCAATTAGCATCGTAGTGTAAGAATACCATCTGTGACCACCAACAGTAACATTATACCTCTCACCACAGAGAAGTGGTACAGAAGTCCTAAGCTGTGAAAGTAGAAATGAAAAAATACTTTCCCAGAGAGCAGCATTAATTTCCAAGAGTGATACAGATTCTAGAGCATTCAGTTTGAAACTACTTAGGGAAACAGTTGTCCAGTGTCAGCCCAACAATGAATATTATGTCTTTTGAGTAGGAACTCAAAATGTATCTTTGTACACGTGTGGACGATGAAATTCAGGTATTTTTATATTTTTATAAAAATTTTCTACTTTTGCCTGAGAAAGATGAGAAAGTACACAAAGAATTGTGACAATTACATGCAACAACTGAGATAACCTAAAGTTCTCTGGGACAGAGCTAATCTATTACTCTAGTGTTTAAATGCTCTATGTCAGAAGCATCTTTTCTTGTCTGTAGGTTACAGAATTCTTCCCTTTTCATCTGTGTTTGCTTCTTTCGGATTTTTGACATGGACAGGAATATAAATAAAGAATTAAATATACACAGGCAATGGAAAAAGGTACAAATGACAAAAAGGAAAAGGTGAAAATGTCTTTAATGTTAGCAAGAAAGAAACCTTTTTATGAGGATAAGACAGAAGACTAATTCCTCTGTGATCACCAATAAAATATCTACTTGATTACTTCTCACTAAACAAGAATATACATTCACTGATCAGTGCTTTATGCTTAGAAATTCACAATCTGAAGCAATCACACAGATTTCTAGAGCAAATATCGTCTGCACCGAACGTTTGTAGCTTTCAACCATCATAGCTCATTTTCTGTATGGGCTTAACAAACAGTGAGGAAGCACAGAGTACTTTCTGGGCACAGAGTTAAGATGAACAGTATTTATTGTTAGTGAATTCAGTGACAATGGGAGAATAAATCTGTTTAAATGGTGTTTAGTCCAGAGGTAGGAAGGAAAGGCATTTATTTTTGCAAGTACATATCTATTGCAATTTTTCCTACAATACAAAGGCAGTCAACTTGAATGTCTTAAGGCATGATTATCAATCACTACTTTCCAGTTGCCTTCATGTGCATGTGTACTGGCATGAGCTTGATGCCTTTTGTTTGCTAATTAACTTCATAGGAAAGTGCCAAAATGAAAACATACTTTGACCTAGTCACACTGCTTCTAGCGATCTATTTTGGAGATCTTTTGGAGAACACAATTGTTCCCTTTAATGTGAGGCAGATACATTCCAAGACTTCTAGTGGGATCCTGAAATCTCAATTGCACCAAACTCTCTAAAAATCATATTCTTCTTGTGTCTACCGATGATGAAGTTTTAGTTTATAAGTATGTCTTTCTTGAGTCAAGAAAAAAGTTCCCAACTGGTTTAACATAATTACCAAAACATGGATAACCAAACAAAGGTAAAGTGGACTACTGTACATAAAGATAATGTTGAACTAATGAAAAGAATAATGAAAGGAATCCTTCTTGAGCACTTACTATGTATTGAACACGCAGAGTCTGTATTTTAAGGGACTAAGATTTAAAGAGAGAAAGCGTGTTCAATGCGTACTGGAGAATTTACTGGGAACAAAGATTCTAGGTTCAAATTGGCTGGTTCTGCCATTGTTTGGTTATGCAATTCTATTCCAGTTAAATATCCAATCTATACTTTAGTTTCTTCGCTGTTAAATTTGCAATAATAGTGAACACTTCCTAGCACTACTGAGCATAAAAAAGATGATGGCAAATTGTCACATATATTCTCTCTCTCTTTCCTATCCTTTTTCCCTTCTTCCCCCCTTAAAATGTGTTTGTGTGTCTTACATACTTACATTTATTGAAATATGTCTATAGATGTGGATGATCACAAATATCCTCTACACATGTTGGAGTGGTAGAATTTTTTAAAAACAATCTCTATAAATGCATTTGAAGCAGTATATTTATAGAGTCTGGAAAGGGCAACTTAAATGTTCATGTGCTACCTTCGGGGAGAAAGAGAGGGTACAAAGCTTTATTTTTTATTTGGTACACCTGCATATTGAATGGATTGCTCTAAACACATCATGTTATTTCTGATAATTAAATAAACACAGTAAAGTTAATCAAAAAGGAACATGAAAAATAAAAATATTAACAGGGTTTTGAAGTTCTTTTTCACACAAAACTGTTCGTACAATTCTTAAAAACTTCACCTAGTCATGCTTTCATTTTTCTGTTTAATTTCTAGTTTTCATGGAGATTTTCTAAGTGCCAGTTTTATTCTAGAAGTTTCATGGTAAATAACTACTACCATATGAAAAATCTCAGTCTTTGAATATCTGTTCTCAATTTTGAGAGCCTTTTATACTTGGGAATATATTACTAACATCCTTAAGTCTTGAAATTAATATTCCTATACACATATGTACTGTATAGGTTTACCTCCATATATGTCCTACATATGATAATATGATCAGTGACACATATATAGTTGTGTGAATGTTATGCATTCATAGTATGTATAGTGTGTGGTTTCATGCACTATGTACACTAAGTGCTCAACTTGTACATGAATTCTGTCCCAGAAGAACCATTTGTATATCAGCTTCATTGTTATGAGACAGTATGAATGTTACACAGGGTACTCATGGAAGTTCAGAACTAAAGTGTTCATAAGTTGTGCATCTGCTTATACTACAAAATTACAGTATACTTTATATACACAATGATATAGTACATCCACGATTTCTTTGTCTTTCTTTTTCTCTTCTTCTTCTTCTTCTTCTTCTTCTTCTTCTTCTTCTTCTTCTTCTTCTTCTTCTTCTTCTTCTTCTTCTTCTTCTTCTTCTTCTTCTCCTTCTCCTTCTCCTTCTCCTTCTCCTCCTTCTCCTTCTCCTTCTCCTTCTTCTTCTTCTTCTTCCTTTTATTTTTTTTTGTATTTTAGAGATTACAGGTGCACACCACCACCACCATGCCTGGTCTCAATTGCAATCTCAGTTCCCTGGGGGCGGGGCCGGCAGGGCAGGCCAGGAGATAAACTTCCAATCCCTGCGCTTGCAGGCTCTTTAATCTGCTGAGCTACTTGGTTTGCCCTATATCTGAAATTTCTGTTTCTTTAGTATACATATCTAGAGTTCATGCCAAACTATCTATAAGTTTTTGTTTGTTTGTTTGTTTTCGGATCCAGGGATTGAACTTAAGTCCTTGAGCTTGCCAGACAAGCTCTTATTTTACTGAGCTATCTCCTCAGCCCCTCAGACTATATATAGTTTTAAAAATTATATATCTTTATCTCTATTTTGAAATTTCCCTTAAGTTTTAAACTTATACCAGATAGTATGGGGGCTTCTTTATATATATGTTAATTTTGGCTGAAAGAAATTTTTAAAAATCTTACGTCTAAATAATGCAGCCAACTTAGCAATTGTAAATGTCTCTTCCAGAGTAATGCCATTAACTCAAAAATTATAATTGAAATAACACCGAATTTTCTTTTAGTTACCATGAAACACTGATAAGTATTAGCAGAAGGTGAACCTCTGTCTCTCTATTTTCTTTTCCTTTTTTTAAAAAAAATGTATTTAGTACAGGGTCTACAGGGTCTCACTACACAGATCAGGCTCACTAAACCTGTTTACAGCCTTCCAAGCGCTGGGATTACAGGTGCATGCTGCCATGCCGAGTCTCTCTCCCTTCTCAGTGTGCCCCAGGGGATGGAACTCTGCTCCCTATGTCAGCCTAAGCAGGCGCTTTAATCTGCTGAGCTATCTGACTGGCCCTCTCTAACTTTAATAGTAGAGTTTAGCTTTGCCCGCATTAATTTTAATTTGTCAAAAAAATACAGAGGGAGTGGAAGGATGGGGAGGGAAAGGGGGTGGAAGGGGAATTCAACTATGTTACACAGACACAGAAACTCCACAGAGGGACTGTAGACATTATGCACTGCAAATGTATAATAAAGTCAAACACAAAAGCAAAACAACCTAGGTATGGTGGAGGATGGACAGAAGGAGTGAAAAGGAGATGCGAGAATAAATTAAGGCATGCTCTGTGCTTATCCCCTCAAGGAATGCAAACATTATGTGCTATAAATATATTGATAAAGAAAACAATCTGAAAAACACACATCTTCACGTGATTTATAAATTAAGATGAACTTATATACTGTGTGTTCTATTACTTTTGTGATCTTTTGGTGCAGAGCCTATTCCCTGTGTGGCAATCTGAATGGATAAAATATTAAAGTGTCTTCAATATGGATAACAAGCAGGAAGAAAAAACTTTATATAAATGTAAAGAAACTAAAGTTTCTTTAGTAATTTAGTTTGTAGCAATGGATTTAGGCTTCTATGTAAGGTAGCAGTGAATATAAATTTGTAGCTGATACTGCAGAGGTCTGGATAGAAACAATACATTATTTTCACGTGTATGATCAGAACATGATAGTGAAAAATGTCAACGTATATTATTGTCCACTGTGATTACTGTGTAGTAATTACTGACAATGACACCGCATTTTAGAATTTACACAGCACTTTCCAAATGCTCTCCCTTCTGCTCAGCATCCTGTCTACACTATGTGGTGAATTAGAGTAGATTTGATCTCATATTATACCTGAAGGAGCAGAAATTACATCTTGAAATATGTACTGTTTTGCATTTAAAATTTATGCAGAAGGAGGGAGAGGAGGAGGAAGAGGAGAATGAGAAAGAGCAAGAGAAGGAGAAGAAGGAGAAGAACAGGGGGAGGAGAAATGGGAAGAGGAGGGGAAGAGGAAAAAGAAGGAGAGAAAGAAGATAGAGAGAGACACACACGCAGAGAACGAATGTTTTCTTCTCTCTTTTTAACATGAAAAAGGCCTTACATATGAGTGAGAAAGTATGGGGGTGTTATTTAAAAGAAAGCAAGACAGAAGGATTGAACACACTTTTTTTTTTCTTGAAGTGTTGCTTAATTTCTCCTGGCAATGATTACGAGGCTTCTCTCCAAAACCCTTTCCTAGTTTTCAAAGCCACGTTCTGTGCAGGTAATTTGTTATTTGCTTTGTGACACACAGTCACGTGAGGCATGGGGCTCTATGAAAGGATGCTTGTGTGCAACCCCAGCCTTTTGTGACAGGGTACCAAGGAGGTATTAGCTACGACTCCAATTAGCATTTTACAAGATGTTCATAATGGTTGCCTAATATGATATTTTAAAATGTCACTATTCTAAATTACTATACAAGATTAAAAGTTAATGCTAGGCAAATATTAGCCTTTTTAAAGCTTTTCAAATTTAATCTTAAATTGGCACCAACACAGTGATTTAATTGGATGGTGCACAACTATTCATTCATTAGTAAATTTTTCTTTACTATTGGTTCAACTTTTGAAGTTTTTTGATTTTTCATTTGTCGCTACTATGTGCAAAATCTAGAAAATATAAACTTGCATGAGAATGTCCTGGGCATTGCTTATGTATATGTAAAACCTTTATTCTATTTTGTTATTTTAGATTAAATCCCGTTTCATTTCTATTCTCTCAGGGAAGCATTAACAGTTTGAGCTCAGCGTGAAGACCATCAAACACTTGAGCTGAAATTTAGATTGGGCAATTTTGTCTGCCGAAGTAGAAAAGGGCATGTGGAATGGCAAGGAACAGAACGGCTTGTGGAAAGGCAGATGTTTTAATAATGTGTCATCTAGCAGGAGCCTTGGATATCTAAGTTTAATTCTCTTGATATATTTAAAGAAAGCATACTGAGGAGAAATCATGGGTTTTACTGAGAGAATTAATAAATATGTGTGTTCCGTGAAAAATAAACAAAAAAAAAAAAGGATTTCACAAGCAAAGTTTAAAATCAAAACCAATTGGAACCTGAACTTCTAAGGGTGAATGGACCACACAGAAATGCAGGGACTTCCCTGGGATCCCTGCAGTTGGTCAGCATGGCATGCAACAGCAAGATGGGCTCCATCAAGTTGCTATTTCTCCGGCAGCAAGAGGGGGCAGTAAAACCACAAAGAAAACTCTGAGTCCTCCTACAGATGATATTTTAATGAAGGACCATAAGAACATATGTCTTAAGATTATTTTTATAGCTTTTTCAAAAGGAAATAAGATTGTTATAATAGTGCATGATAATGTTCCATTAAAATAACCCACAAGCATGGAGCACAGGTGTGCTTCGTGAGCAAAACAATAATCGTTGCCTGCAGAACACAACGGTTGCAGGTACATTGCGATCAACCTCCTAACATGCTCATTTGTAGACTCTGTCCCATGAAGGTCAGTGGAAATATTTGCCACTAGCATTTAATTGATAGATTTCTATGGCAGGCTTGCGGATCGTGCTTAGTAAAATCCAGCCATTGCTCGTGTACACAGCAAGCTGCAAACGTTTCTCCATCATTATGGACCTCAACAGTCTAGCCTGTTTCTCTGAAAAGGCTAGGAGGTTTTGGGTCATGTAGGGAGTTTTTAACCCACACTCTGACATATAAAATCGGAAATGTGCTTTCCTGCATTCCTGCTTGTAAGCACTCACATGGTTCAGGATATGTTCATACTAAAGCACATGTGAGTAATTGGAACCATCAGCAGTGACAGTTATTACACCCAAATGCATGTGCTACAATGTTTTCTATTTATCTGAACCCGAATTTTTCATTTTGGTTGCTAGCAGCGATTACATGAGTTTAGAATCCAAGTCTAGATAAAAACTCTTTAAGTAATAAAACGCTCCTTTTATAAAATAATTGGTCCAATTGACCAAGGATTTTTGTTTGTTTTTAGACTGGGGATCAAACTCAGGACCTTAAGCTTATCAAATGCTCCAATTGAGAGAAACAGCCAAGTTATGCTTTGAGTGACATTATTTGGCAGTGGGAAAAATCATTTAGGTAAACTATGTATGGATATTCCAAATATTTCAATGGAAAAGGTAACAAAATTAATTAATGTGATCCAATGTTTATTTCTTCTGAATTTTCTGTTGCAAAATTTTTAAAATTGATCAATGAAATCCTTGAGGCTTTACCATCAAGTCAATGGGAAAAGGAAAATGAAAATAACAATCACAGGATTTTAAAATTGCAGGTAGAAGTAAACCTAAGATAGCACTTATTTGTATCCCAAATTTTTACATTTTTTTCATCTCCGGTTCATACTTGAAAATAAATGAATCACAGAACAGTTCTGGGACCACTGTACTAGATAAAGGTGAAAGAAACAATTTGATACAGAATAAGAACTGGGTAAATATTCTTTGAATAAGTGGTTACATGGATGAATGAATGAGTGAACAAATTAATTAGATTTTATTATCTTCTCGGGTAAATTACCTAAACCTCTTCAAACCACAATTTTCTTCTGGGTAAAATGAGGGAAATAACATGAAAACCTCTGTAGCCTTGCGGATCAGGGCGTGGACCTGTGTGTTTCTAGAAGGTGCTGCGCACACAGATGCTGCTCTGATTACCGTGCATCTGTGGCGCAGGCCCAGCGAGCGCCTGGCCTTCTGTACACTCTCACGGAAGAAACGGCTTCTCGCATTAAGGCTTCCCTCTGTCTGACAACGGGAACAGAAGAGGTAATTTTGAAGCCTCAGAAACCTTTAGCGTCGCCATCATCAACTCATTCACAACGTATTTACGGGCACATTCTTCAAGAAAGTGTAACAAATGGTTTTCCAAAATGAGAAGTACGTTCTTTGAAGCTTAGCGCATAATTCTCTCTCCCTTCTCCTGAATGGGATGCATAATTTAAGATGGTGCCATGCTGTGCAGGGAAGAGGAATGCTGTTTTCACCACCCTCTCCATACACCCCTGCCCCACTGAACACTAAGCAGAGGACTTCCAAAGCCCACTAGTGCTTGTCTACCAGATGTTCCTGTCAGGGACAGAGGCAGTCAATGCATATATTTACCATATCCTAAAAATAAACCAGTCATAATTTGATAGTGCTGCTTGTCCATAACTCCCTCAGTAGAGGTAGAGTGAAAGTCCCAATAATTGTATATTAGGAGCTTTCCTGGTAAACAGACTCACAGGCGAGCTGCTGCTGCACTCTGAGCCAGCCTGAATAACATCTATCTCACTTATCTGGCATTTCAATTTAATATTCGTTGTGCTAGGATTGCCTATATTATCAATGTCAAAAAAAAAAACCTAAAAAGTCTTATCTTTAACTTTCATTCCAGGGCTTCAAAAGAGCTTTGAATTTGCATCTTACTCTAGGGAAGATGTAGCTTAAAAACATTTTTGCCCAGCTTGCTCCATTAATTTCTGAGGAAAATGCACCTACTGCTGTGAATATGACAGTTCTCAACCTTGGTGTTTTTACAGGATGTCCCTCCCCGGGGAACAGTCAGCACCGCTCTGACTTCCCCGCTGGAACGGCACCGCCTGCTGGGTAATCAGCTCCAACTCTGCGAGGAGAGACCTCTGCAGAATGAACCGGATGCCCCTGCCAGAGCCAAGAAAAAGGAGAACATCAAGCTTTGGGGGTAGGAACATATTTTAAGTGATCACCTACATTCAATTTGAAGGATAATGCCTCCATGCCTATACCAGTTCACTTATTAATGGCACTTAGTAGTTTTTGCGCCCTAGAACACGTTAACTAAGGGAATCTTCATCATTTTCCCTCAATTACTTCCACTGAGTCAGGAGCCAAATTCATTTTGTAATGATTATCTGACTCAGGTAGAGCTGATTTTCTATAACTCTAGGCTGTAGCCACTGACAAGGGCACAAAAAGGATTATTTTTCAGCAGTTTTCAGCCCAGCTAAATCAGCAGATAATGGCATCTATGATGCAGAGTGATTCTGACCTAAAACCCCTCTCACTGTTAATGTGTCTCACATCTCAAACGTGCTACAGAGGCAAAAAATATTCTGCAGACATTTCTACTGTCCCCACAGAGCAAAAGGCGAGGGTTAGAAAGTTTTGATTTTTTATGCTTTCAGTCAATTATGCAACAGCAATTGCTCAATAAAACCCCAAGAACTTGTTCTTTCTCCACAGAATGTCCGTGTGGAAGTGCACAGATAATAAGTAGAAAGACAATGAATTTATTTGCATGACTTTGTTATGTCAGATCTTAATGGTCTACAGGGGCTCAAATGGTTAGAGATACCAAACACAACTTCTGGATGCTCTGGCAAGGAGAAAGAAAAGGGCTTTAATTCACTGATCATAGTGGCTGCTCAGAAATCAGCACATGCTTGTTGTGATACAGCACTCCCGAGAGATTAGCCTTTGGTGAATAGGCAAATTGCATTAAAAAAAATCATTGTTCTACAAAATAGATCTGAGTTAGGTATGTTTCTTCTTCTCTCTTTTCAGGTCGGTATTGTTACCCACTTTAAGAGGCCTACTGTACAATCATTTGTTTATAACTGATTTTTAAGCCTTTGTTGTTCAGTCTCTTCAGTGGCTAGAGCTATGGGTGAGGGAACACAAAGGAATGAAGCATTTCAGTCCAAGCAACTCCGAATTTATCTGTGTTGCCTGCTTGGCATATTGGTTTGCCATGTAAAGAAGGAACACTGAAAATCGCTAGAGAGAACTGTAAAACTTTTGTTATGTATCTAGAGTCTGGCACAGAGTACCCAGTAAACACATTTTCTTTGAAGAAATGAACTAAACCATTCTAAGTAAGTGAACTCTGTTTCTTAGGACTATTTTCTAGCTCTTGTAGTGCATCTGTATTAACTGACAAAATGTGTTTGTGTGCTGTATTTGGAGGACTGAAGCCACAACAATATTCTATGATTCTTCATTTAAAATTAAATGTCCTATTCATCATAGATTGGTTAACTCTGATTTTAGGATTTAATTCAAATAATATGTTCTCAATCGCTGAATTTTTAGCAACTGCTGCTATTTTGTATTGGATGGAAGTGCTTCAATTATAAGTAGAATGAATCAAAGTTGTATCAAAATTAGCAAAATCTAAAGTTTTCTATTAAAATCTAGGGTTTGTGCAGGCCAACTTTTAACATGTATTATCTCTTTAAATTCTAATAAATATACTTATGACAAATATTTTTCATTCTATTTAACCGTATGGAGACTTAGGCTGAGAGGGGATAGACAACTCCCCAGGATGGACATAGTAGGTCTCGAAGACCTGAATTCAAAGCAGATAGCCTGGCTCCAGGGGTCTCTGTTCTTGGGTGTGGTGTTGCCTTGCCACACAAAACACAATGAGACAGACACAGAACAACAGCAAAGCCCACATCTACTCTCCACAACTCAAAGAGCAAGAATGTGCCTCACCCTTCTCTCCCTTGTAGGAGGGTTTCCTGCGCCTTCACCTAGCTTTGTAGAAAACTTCTGCACTTTGAAGCCTGTTGTCTCTTCAGTGTCTGTTCTGGCCTCATCCAAAAAGAGTGCTGGCAACAGGGGATCAGCACCTCTGCTTCATGAAGTGTCACTTTTTGCCATCGGGCCCCTCAGTTCTCCTGTCACTTGATAGTCTTATTAGAACAACCCCCCATTTTGTATTACCATGCTGTTATGGTTTACATGGAATCCCACAAAGGCTCATGTGCTGAGAATTTGACCCCCAGGATGCAGTGTTCTGAGGTGGGGTCGACACAGGTAACTGGACCATTGGGCAAAATGTATCAGAATCAGTGGATGAATTCCAGCTCCAGGACCAACTTCCTCCAGGTGAACCTCAGGTGACTGACATGCATGCCTGTGAGGGGCACACCTTGCCCACCTCTTTTGCTCTCTCTCTGGCACTCTGCTTCTGGGCTGCTCTGACAAGAGCAGCTTCTCCTGCCACACCCTTCCATGGTGATGCTTCTGTCCTGGAGTCAGAATTTATTTACTGACCAAGTCAGTAAACTAAAGCCAACTTCCACATATAATAAAAGTTTGGCTAAATTCCTCCCTAGATGGCTGAGGTCATTACTGGGGCTCAGGACAAGATACTCAAAATACAGGCCCTGGAGACTGAGAAAATGTAAGGGAAAAGAAAGCCACTCTCTAGCCTTCTTCCAAATTTTTCCCATGAAGATTCTCACATGTAGATGTCCTGCCCTGTTCCCGAAGGAAAGGATTTACCACACAGGCATGCCACTAAAGATCTGAACAGAGTTTTGAAAGTCTCAGGTAGTTTACTACCAAAGATAAGACTCTTTTGTTCTCCTGCCTTATTTCTATTTGACTGACCCTCCAAAATACTATTTCTTTGAATCTTTATATCTTAATTTCTGAAGGCTTTTATGCTATGCAAAAGTAGTTTAAATAAATTTACTGTTTTTATGTTCTTAGATTTTTGTTTCACAATATCAGTCCTGAAACTTGGGATGAGTAAAGAAAAGTCAAATAGCAGTTTGAGTCACTATAAACGTGGGACAAAGTTAAAGCACTTACCGTAAATATCATTGAAGAATTGAAACCACGTGTGTACAAATTAAACTTAAAAATGCACTTATACTAACCTCACCACAGCTATATGTCCAGCACAATGGTCCAGATAGTTATCTATTCTATAGTTTCAGGGAAGAGTGAATGACTTTAACTCTAAGTATTTTCATAGTCTGTTAAAAATAATGTTCTAAATTAAATATTAAAAATAGAATCCAGAACTATGACAACCTCTAAAAAAGTAGATGAGGCATTTGAAAATTGAATTTGAACTGAATTGAATTATTCCTGCAGGATAGATTCCCTGGTACTGATCCATTGATAGTTTGGGTTGCCTGCAAGTTATGGACCTCTGTGAAGTTTGCCAGATTCTATTTTTAAGTTTACTGCATCTCACTTGCCCTTTCCCTCCTTTTTCTTGAGACCATATTCTTGGTGAGCATTAGAAACGGTGCGTTATGTCCCGGTGTGGTGGTGCACACTTGCAATCGAAGCAGTGTAGCGGGCTGAGGTATGAGGATCACCAGATGGAACCTGCTGAGGGCAACTTAGTGATCTGGTAAGGCCCCATTTTGAAATAAAAAAACAAAAAATAGCTGAGGATGTACCTCAGTGTGAAGGTCATGCATCCAATCTCTAGGACTGAGAAACAAAAGCAAAGCACACATACAAAACCTTCTGCTTGAGTTCTCGGTGGTGAGGGCTCATGAGCTTCCTGACAGGCCTATTTTCTTTAAACAAACAAAGGAAAGGAAAATTGAACAAATTATGCAATATGTGAAAAATAATGAGAGCAACGGTATAATAACGGGAAAACTAAATTGGTTTTGTCATATCAAGGAGGTAAAATTACTGATATTTGCAAAACCTTTCTGCTTTCAACCTATAGTGCTTCTGTTTGGTAGCACGCTCAGGAGGTGTGCTGATATTGTAGTTCAGTTTTTTAATCCAATTTTTAGATCTTTGACAGAGAAAAGAATTGGTGCTTAACCTCCAACTGGCAATTCTGAGGTAGAAATGCCACTGTTTCGTATAAGTTGAAGTACTGTAGGAATGAAAGGGAGCATGTTTAGGAGAAAGTTGTCACTAACTCCCAGAGTGACAGCATTTTCCATCTCAGTGCCCAGGGCTTCCTTTCATAGTGACATAAATAGTACTTTACAAGAGAAACAACTTCTCTTTGTGAACATCATTGCATGCAACATATACAAATGTAAAAGCTAGAAAAATTAAGAAGAGAGCTGTGGGAGATATAAAGGGTTTTGACTAAAATTCACTATACAAACAGGAAACTAAAAATGAACAAACAT